>PVJH01010414.1:0-73857 GCA_004026705.1 Nesogale talazaci
CCCTGCAGTTAGCAGCCCAATTCTTAAAGTCACTATGCCACCAGGGCTCCTTAAATTATATGTCAGGCTGAGATTAAGACCGAAACAAACCAAAACAAAACCGCATGCAACTCTCCAATGCTACCACTAGAGGGAGAAAGCATTTTCTCACCCATCGACAAATCTCAAGAGTTCCTGCTTCACAAAGCATAGCCAGGGAACAAAACTAGAGAAGCGTTTTTAATGTCTTTATCATCTCGTGGGGACAAAAATCAAGAATGTGACTTTCAAAGCAGATTGTAAATCAAAAGATTGACAAGAACTTCTATGGAAACCTCAAAAAGAAATAATAACTCCCCAAAGTTAGCACATTTTTGTTTTTTGGGGGCGGGCATCACAGCTCTCGGCGGTGGGAGGAGGAGGCCCAGCCCCACTGCTGGAATTGAACCTCCGTCCCAGTGGGCCGCAGTCCCGCGCACAACCACTACGCCACCAGGGCGCAGCCCAGTTAGCAGATTTTTGAAAGAAGTGGTGTTTCCATATGGAAGTTCAAGAGGCATTTCAACTGGCTGAGGTGGAGGACAGTGCATAAACGAATAAAGCCCAGAAGAATGATATTGGGTCCATGAAACAACAACTCATTTCCTTGACAGAGCTAAGGTCTGCGATGAAATTTGGGGTTTGATTGCTCTAAATGTGGAGATGAAGAGACTATAACTTATACAATTAACAGTGGCGAGGACTCTGGAAGTTACTCATCCAACCTGAAACCCACCGCCATTACATCATTTCCAAGTCAAAATGACCCTGCAGAGCCCCAGACAACTGCCCCTGGCACCGGGAGTCTTTAAAGAAGTCTCCTGCCCCATTTTGCTCTCCTGGAACAGCTGGTCTTTGCTTTAGCAGTCATGCTGCTTTCAACAATGTACGTGACGGCTGCTTCAAAGTTACTGTGAGGCAACAGTCTAGGAACCAGGCTGATTCTGCACAGTTGCCAGTTCAGGAAGAGTTGTTGCTGCTGTTGTTGCTGTTCGGGGTCATGGAGTCGCAGCCGGGTGTCCAGCAGGAGGAACCGCTGCCTGCCCTGTGTCAGCCGCACAGTGGCTCCTCTGCCAGAGCCCTTCGCTGCAGCCGCTGCGCCGACTTCTCGTTGAGGGTCTGCCTTTCCACCCCTTCGACTTCATCAGGCATGAAGTCTTCTGGCTATACTTCTTCCAAGACACAGCTGTTTGTTCTTTTTGATTATTATTTTAACTTAAACAGTTTTCCTGTCACTTCATCCGCATATCACACAATCTAATAGTTCTGTCCTGTCGAGAAGAGTTGTACAATTATAGAACATTCTCTTCTTCCTTGTACTCATTATCTGTGTATTTTTTTCAATTATGGCAAAAAACAAAATACTTCTACGTGTATTATTCAGTGCCATTGATTTTACTCTTTATGCTGTACAACCATTATGGATATCCTTTCCCAATTTATCCCACCACCGTTAACATGAACTCAGTGTCCCGAAGCAGAGACTTTACCTTCACCCCGGTACCCAGAGGTCACTGTTTGTTCTTTCGTCAGTCTGCGGTATTTTCAATGTCCTTCACCAGCACTGTAACCCAGACACATCGATTCTTCTTTTGTCTTCCTCATTCAATGCCCAACAGGCAGAGCAGGGACTCCCCAGTCCAGGCCACTGGCTTTCCCACTGGTTTTTTACTTGAAGATCTCTTAACTGAAATGTGAATTTCCTGAGGGAAGGGATTTCCATCAGTTCGTCTTTGAGTCCTGTGGCGGTCAGGTATTCGAGATGTCAATTTCATGATTGGGATGCAGGGGTGGAGTCTAGTCTGTTAATTTGAAGATATCCATTGAGTAGCCAATGAGGCCTTTCTGTGGGCATGGCTTTCTCCTGAGACTTCTGGGAAATCTCGCGCTATTTCCTTTGTGGAGATGAGACGCCATCTCCCCAGTTGTTGGGAGTCAGTCTCTGAGACAACGAACTACGGACTACACAAGGTGGCAGCATCTGAGGAGCTGAAGTAGCCGGAGGAGAAGCCACACGGCCTTACTGTGATGGAACCAGACCTCTGAAGCTGGAGAAGCCACGTGGAGACCCCTGCCAGCGCTGCATTCCTTCTACCATGACTGGATGCAGCTGATGGACCCTGAGCGAGGAGCTGTGGGGAGACCCCTGCCAGTACTGGGGTTCTGCACCCACGGACCTGTGACTTCGTGAGTAGAAGGAGGCTTTATAGACTGGTGTCGGGCATATGGGCTAATATCGGACTTATGACTTTGAACTGGACTGGGATGCTTTCTCAATGTTCCATTCCTCCTGTACATAAACCTTACCTTTATATTCATATGCGTGTCTATGAATTTGTTTCTCTTGTCTACCCAAATTCCTAGCATAATGCTAAGTACCTATTACTTATTCCAAGACAGAATGTACTTAATTCTAGAATTGTTCCTGGACTGGTTGAACATAGGGGGCAAAGCCATGATTGTGTGGATGACCACAATCACCAGTGTGACAGCAATGAGTATGTGCCAGCAGTGTGTTAAGGTAGGTTCAAAGAGCTGACATATGAGTACATACATGAGTGGTGAAAGTAACCCAATACAAGACAGCAGTTAGTGTCCACCACATTTTCTCTGATCATATTATGTCACCTTGCTCACTGTTCGGGCTGTTAAAAGAAATGCATCCTACCATTCGAGAAGGCATCAGCCGAATCAAACTCCCCTCCATCCAGGCAGCAGCGCTGACTGCGAGTCTCCCTCTGGGTTTCTGAGCTGGTCACTGCTGAGGGGAGCAGAAGCCCAGTGTTTCCCCAGGAGCTGCTGGTGGTTCTGAAGTGCTGACTGTGGGGAAGGCAGCCCTCCGCAAAACCATCGCTGCTTACAAATAAGGGCAGTCCAAGACTGCACGGGCCCACCTCAGAGATGTCTCGGGTTCCCTTCCAAGTAATGTGAATGCCTTTTGTTTCCCAGGGCGGATAACCATTATGCCTACACAATACTGCAGTCCATGAAGTGTGCAGTAACGGGATGAGATCTTGTGAGAATCTTCAAAGTGTGACACAGACACAACGTGAGCACATGTGGTTGGAAAAATGGCGCCGACAGACGTACTGGAAGCAGGGTTGCTGCAAAGTGTGAACAATCGCAGTCTCTGTGAAGCGCAAGGCCCTAGAGCGTGCTATCATGAGGTCAGCTTGTGACACAACGAGGTTAACTGTGGCCATAGGGTCCCGAACTTATTTGGCCTACCACCCCCTTTGCAATGAAAAATATTTGTACTATAGCCCATAATCCAGGATAAAGTGCAGGTCTATGCTTTTGCAGCTCTCCTGCGTATGCTCCAGGGACCACCAGCGGGCACTACCACCCACTTTAGGAAATGCTGCCTTTTTCTTTTTTTGTAGTTAAGAAAATAAAGTGTCTTGGCTGAGCCTGGTGGCGCAGTGGTTGAGTGCGGGACTGCGGCCCACAGGGTTGGCGGTTCGAATCCAGCAGCGGCTCTCCAGGAGCAAGGCTGGGCTTCCTACTCCCACCAGGGCGGTGATGCCACAAAAAAGAAAAGAAGGTATCTTTTATGATTGATTAAAACATTGCCTCTGTACTCTCCCCCGCCTTGGCTAAGGTTATCTTTGGGGGGGTGGGGGTGTCTTCAGCGCCAGCTAGGTTTCTTAGAGAAAACAAGCCTGGGTCTGCCCAGAACGGTGGCACAGAAGGCACCCCTGGGTAGGTGGCTCGCCCACGGCCTGGGAGTCAGAAGAGGAAGTGGGGTGAATGGAGGGAGTGGGGCGGGCCAGGAAACTGAGGTGAGGCATCGCCCTCTCCGGGTGGGGCGGAGCTGTGGTCCGCGGGAGTGGTCTAGCCAGGTCGGGAGCAAGCCAGCTTCCGCCCCACCTGCAGCCCGGGCCAGGCCCCTGGAGGACTGGAAACCTGCCTGTCATCCCGAAAGGCCAGGTCCTGCCCCCACCCCCACCCCCCGGCAGCACCCCGGGAGCCTAGGGCGTTCTGTCTAGCACAGCTGGCTGTGGGAAATTAAGTCACTGCTTGGTCACCTTGGGTGCACGGCTCCCGCCCCCACTGTAAAGTGACCAGATCTTAAGTGGGACACCGTTGACGGGCGTGGGGAGTGGTGGGGTGTTCTTGATTAAAAATTTGGTCTATCTGGAGCAACAAAAATGTTCATAGAACACAAAAATAGTATTGTAGTATATTTATTTATTTATTTATTTATTGTTTTTTGCTTTTTGGGGAGCATCACTGCCCTCTGGTGGTGGGAGAAGGAGGCCCAGCCTTGCTGCTGGATTTGAACCTTCAACCCAGTGGGCCGCAGTCCTGCGTGCAGCCTCTACACCAGGGCTGAGCCCCTGTAATATATTTATTTTAGTTTTAAAGCACCGCGGAACGTTGTTCAATTGTTAAAAAGCAGGATGTCTGGTTCCTTTACCCCACTGTTCCCCCACCCCTGGGCTCAAGCACCCTGGAGTCTCATCTGCCAGCTGTACACCTGTTCATCTATTGTAGAGGAAGCCTGGGCGCCATGGCGCCATAGTGTGATGTCGTTTTGTGCTATTTTGAACAATTAAAAGGCATTTTTTGAAAATAAGCAAAAAAATTGGCTCTTTTTAAAATTAATAAATCATTTTATTGGAGGCTCTTACAGCTCTTACAACAATCCATACATAAATTGTACCAATCACATTTGTACATATGTTGCCACCATTTTCAAAATATTTTCTTTCTGCTTGTGCCCTTGGTATTAGCTCCTCCTTTTGCCCCACTCTCCCCTACCCTCACAGCCTCTTGGAACTCTGATAGATTATTATTATTTTCATATCTTACACCCACTGTCTCCCTTTGTCACGTTTCTGTTGTTCGTCCCCTGGGCTTGGGGTGTGTGGCTAATCTGGTGTCAATTGGAAGATTTTGAGTGTAGGGTGGAGTTTAGCCTGTCAGTGTGGAGATAGCCAATGAAACCTCTGTGTGGGCATGGCTTTCTCCTGAGAATTCTGGGAAATCTGGTTGTATTTCCCCCTCAGGGGTGAGAGACACACTCCTCAGTCCCTTGGAGACGCTCTACTGAGAAGACACAAGACTGACTCCCTGAAAAACATTGCCACAGACAAGACACATGGCAGCATGCTGATACACCCTGAGCCCTGGAAACTGGAGACTCTTGCCAGCACTAAGATGCTTCTGCCGCCACTGGATGCACAAGACTCGGCACTCACTTGCCTGTGATTGTCCTCGTGTTATTGCTTGTGCTTCATGCGTCTGAAGCAAACTTATAGATTGGTATTGGGCATATGGGCTAATATCGGACTTATGACCTTGGACTGGACTGGGCTGGGATGTTTCACCAATGTTCAATTGCTATTATATATAAATCTCTTTCTTATACACATATGCAAGCTTATGGATTTGTTTCTCTAGTCTACCCGGATGAACACAGGGGGCTATACATTGATCATTGTAATCAGTCACCATTTCTTTTTTTTTTGGGGGGGGGAGGGCATCACTGCTCTCTGGTGGTGGGAGTAGGAGGCCCAGCCCCACTGCTGGAATTGAACCTCCGTCCCAGTGGGCCGCAGTCCCGCGCACAACCACTACGCCACTGGGGCTCAGCCCTAGTCCCCATTTCTTTATTTAGCAGTTTTATTGGAACATAATTCACATGTCAAAGTTCAATCATATTAAAGAATTGTATAATCATCGCCACAATCAGTTTCAAAACATTTTCTTCTTTCCTCTGCTGTCTTTTCAATTAAGGCTTTTCTCTGTTTTACTTTGGCATTACTGTTGGATATTGGTTGTTTTTTTTGAACACTTTTCTGTACATGAAATCTAGGATAGGTAAAGCTGTACAGAGAGAGCCTGCACTGATGGTTTCTTGGAGGGAATATGGCAGGGGAGGTTGGCAGTGGAAGGGGAGAGAGCTGATAAATACGACACTTCACCCATGCTCTCCTCAGAGCTCCTTAACCTGTGGTTGTGGTCTCATATTGGGCAAGGGAACTGAATTTGGGGGTGTGGGGGTGTAAAGCAAATTGGCAACAGTAAAAGGTTTCTGAATTGGCAATGACCCAAAATCAATCCCAAACCGAACATGCAACACATCCAAGGTGTTTCTGGCAGCAGTTGCTGTGTTGCAAATTTCTTGAGCAAAAGGGGGTCCTGAGTGGAAAAATATTCAGAAACCCCACATCAATACAAAAATTTAACTAAGGCAGCATTATTTGAACATAATGTATACTATTTTGAGGCAATATGTCCAACTAGGACAGAGATTGAAAACGGGTGACTTATGGCCCCCTCCAACTCCAGATCTGTTTTGTTAAATGCTTTAATCTGTGCGTGTGTGCGTGTGTGTGTGTGTGTGTGTGTGTGTGTGTGTGTTTAGGAGATGTTAATGTATAAATCACAAGATTTTTCACATGCAGTTTAGACTTCTGCCTCTTCTTTCAAAGTTAGGAGGCCAGCTAACAAGGGGTAATGCTGACATCCCCACCAGCTAGAGCCGGATGGAGAGCAGAGCCTTTAAATAACACACTCACCGTGTGGCGTGCCTGAGTCCCCTTGCTGCCTTCTGTCACACAGACCGCAGACTAGCTGTTCTTCCCCTTGTATGTTGCCAGTCTGACACCACAGGCATCTGACCTCTGGGACTCCTGAGCCCACTCATTTTCAATTGTGAGACTTAATATCTCTGTTAAACCACACTGTCATTTACCTGCCCCCACACAATGGTGTTCGAGAACTATTTGAGAGTATCCATATTTTGCACAGCTTGTTAGAAAGCAATGACTCCTGTGGTCGTTACATAACCTGGTGTCCTCTCTAGACAATTAAGATCGAGCGGGTAGAGTTTAGCCTGTCAATCAGGTTCCAGTTTGGTGACCTCCTTTGGATCCACAGAAGAGGTAAATGACTCACTGGCGGCAAGACCCACACTCACTCTCTGCTCTTCTTCTTGCTGAAAAGACTCATGGAGTTACACTGATGGAGCCAGAGCCCTGGGGCTGGAGAAGGAGACCTATGCCAGTGCTGAGCTGCTTCCACTACCACTGGATCCACAAGACTTTCCACCCACTGGCCTGTGAGCTTCCTGTATTCAGCGTCATTGCATGCCTGTGTAAGTCTTAAGAGGAACTGAAGACCTAGTATTGACACATGGGGTAATGTTTGTCTTGTGGCTTGATCTGAAATAGGCTGGGATGTTTTCTTAATGTACAATTGCTCTTTGATATAAAACTCTCTCTTACATAGATAAATTTCTACAAATTTGTTTCTCTAGTGAAGTCAGACTAACACACCTTTCTTGCCCCAGATGAACATAGGAGGGAGCTTCAAAAAATTGGTGGGGTAATTTAATGAAAAGATCATGAAGGCATGAGGGAAAAAAAGTTACAGAATTATTCTATGAACTGTTTGAAGCCCCTTCAGAGACACCGCTATTTCCATACATTGAGACTCTCCAAGGAGTGCAAATTGTTAACACCCTCAGCTGCTAACCAAAAGGCCAACAGTTCAACTTCACCCAGAGGTGCCTTGGATGAAAAAGCTAGGGATAAATCTCCCCTATAGCCACTGAAACCCATGTGGAACACAGTTCTGTGGGGACACACATGAGTTCGTTTTAAGGCATCTGCCTGGTGCAAGAAGTCCCTGATCGATATAAGCACTTAACCCAATCGACTGTTAGCCCAAATGTGGTAACAGGTCCTGCACGCAGGGAAGTGAGGGTGATGAAGTCAACCTACGTGCACACAGCCTCTGGAGACCAGGATCAATGGCACAGATCCAACTTTATTACAGCTCTTGCAAGGCTTATATATGCTTCATTGACCAATCAGATAATTTCTTTCACATACTTTTTTTGTTTCCAAATTCATCTTATAAGGTCACAGGTATGCAGCTTGAAAAAAAGATAGGCTCACACTGTGGGCTATGTAAATGTGAGGTTTCTGGCTGAGTTATGTAAATGAAGTTTAAATGAAGTGTAAAGTTATGTAAATGAAGAGCCAGCCCATCCAAATGTCTTACAAGACTATTTTGTCCAATCGCATTTCAGGACCAACCACCCATTTGTATTACAGGACACTATTGTCCAATTGTCTTATAGACTCTTACCATCCAATTACATTACAGGATCTTGGTCGTACTATGGGGAAGCTAGAAGAATTCTGACAGAGGCTGCGTTTCAGAGGTTAAAGTGGAGGTTTGTCAGATGAGCTGGCCTGGGGTCTTATTTGCTTTGAGACTGGAGTTTTTTCCAGGAGCCATGGACGCGCGGGATACTCAGCAGCTTCGACCTGGTTCAAGACTGGAATATTCCAGGAACAGGGAAGCACGGGTTCCACCTATCTAAAGGTGTGGATCCCTAGCAGCTTCCAGAGCACTCCAGGAGATGCAGCAGCGTCCGGTGCTCTCTACACCTCCACACCCAACGGTGGGTGCTTTAACTTCACCCAGAGGTGCCTCTGCAGAACGGCATAGCAATTCACTTCTGAAAAAAATCAGCCGCTGAAAACCATAAGAAGTACAGTTCTACTCTGACGCCCATGGGGACATCCTGTGTCAAAGCAGACTGGTCAGAATAGGGTGGTTTTTTGTTTATTTGTTTTTCCTTCCTTTCTTTCTTTCTGTTTTGTTTGCTTCGCTGACTGAGTGCACTGAGTGACTTGAAGGGTTGAGTCACCATCTGCTGCCAGTGAGGAGTGAGATGCACAGCACAGTGTGACAGCTCATTGACTCAGTCCAGGGAGCCCTGCTGGAGCAGGTGTCAAATGAAGCCCAATGGGGGGAGTGCCTGGGACTCTGTTGGTAGTGAGATATTTTGAAGTATGCTAATGTGCTCTTTAGTTTTGTACTTCTTTGATCAAGACTCTTCCCCTGACATAGCATTCATTGCCTTAATAAGGGTTAATATTCTTGATCACCGGAGAGGAGACACAAAGAGCAGGGCGTTAACTAGGGGTCTCCTTCAGAGACCTGAGTCCCAGAGCTAAGCGGAGCAGGGAAGTCTGACCAGGAAAACAAAAACCACTTTAAGAACTCACGGCAGAGGAAAATTAATGTAGTTTAATGAGAGACAGTGGATGCACAGGAAATGGTGAAGCCAAGACACCAAACAGTGGACAGTGAATTCTGTCAGAAATGAAAGACATCCGCATGACCAGAGCAATGGTGTTACCACTATAGGAGTCCGAGCCACAGTGAGAGAGATGGACAGACAGAAATAGACCCCCCCCTCAGGTCCCCTCAGCCCATCTCTTACTGAGCCATTGGCACCTGGATCTCAGGCTAGAAACCTGGGCAGGAATGGGGTGACAATGGCATGAGGACAGATAAGGCCAGGATCTGCACAAACATGACAAAGCTAGTCATTTATGATTGACTACCATTTGTTTTGCTTTGAAATTCTACAATATTCATTAAATAACTATCTATCCAGGTTGAAAGCCTGGAGGGCTAAGTTTAGAGTTGTTACCGTACACCACAGTGCATAGGATATGAGGTAATGGCAATTTCCTGTCATACAGAACGGCAATGAAAAGCCTTCCTGCCTCAGGAGAAAGAGCTTGAAGCGAAGGCAGAGGGGAGCAGGAATCTTGGACTCCACTGATGGGGTGGGAGTGGATCAGAAATGTCGTAGCTGAGAGTCCCAGGATAGGCATGGTGGGTAGCGGTTATGTATCATGTTATATCTGGAAATGTGTAAGGATGTTGCCTTTATAAATGGGAACCCAAATAGAGTAGAAATGGTGGAATGCAGCATTTAGGCAATGAGAGCGTCGATGATTGTGGTTTCCCATGGGCGTGTGTGTTTCCTGAAGGAAACCCCAAAAGCTGGGTGTCTGCACCCCTGCTGAGGGCCTGTGTGCCCCAGGAGGCCTAGACCCAGTTGATTCAGCACCCACTTTCCCTGGGGGCCAAGGCAGGACCCATGTGCATGCATCGTCAGAGACAGCAAGACAAGGAGCCGGGGCGGACAGAGAGCAGAAAAGGCCACGTTGCTGAGCCAGACACCCATCTTCATCAGGCCGGGCACCCTAGGGCAGGAAGAGGAAAGGAGACTTAGACCGGTCTAAATACAGAAATTCTGAACTTTGACTGAACTGGATTTGACTTCCGAATTAGGTATTTTCCCAAAGACACGAAATTTTCACAGGTGGGGTCTGAGTTACTTGAAAGGGGCAAAGCGATAGGTGTCTCATTCTTTGTAGGGTGCTTTTTTTGTTTTTATAGACAAATGTCAAAAGAAACATATTTGCATCAGAGTAATTAGGCCCATCAGACTCCTCCGTGTGCAGGGTGTCGGCACTTCACCTGCTCTGCACAGAAACACTTGGAGCATAGAGACCTATATGCTGAGGCACAGGCCATCCAGACCACATACGCAGAGCATATGCACGGAGAGATCACAGCACACAGGCACAGATCATACGTGCAGAGAGATCTCTCTAACACAGAGAGATATGTACACAGAGAAGTATTACACACATGCATACACACAGAGCATATGCAAGAGGGGTTGCACCCACACAAGCACATCCCTTCTCGGCCCTTCCTCTGCCTTCCTTGTTCTCAGATGAATATGTTTTATCCAGAAGCAATGCGTGCCACCCCTCGTGGGTGATGAATCTCCAGGCACAAGTGTCATTTATAGAAAGAAAACAAATCTCGGTTTAAAATCTCCAAGTTTTCAATCTATGACAATCTTTCCTCAGTAAAATACCTGGAAAGGATATTTGATCTTCTCAGATGTCTTCTCTTCCAAGAAGTTTTGTGCACAGAACTGATGTATCTGCTCTTTCAAAGTATCTCTTCTCAGGCTCTCTAGGTAGCCTGGTCCAAAGGAAAACGATCATGTCCCTTCTGTACTTTCCCCTGATCTCTTAATGAATTGTCTCCCCAAGTTATGGGGTGCAAATCCTAATTCCCCATAGTCCCAGTTAGAAATGAACTGTTTCCGTTACAATAAGGAGGCAGGGTTAATGCCAGGTGTCTCTTCAATAAATCTCTTTTGAGATGGAAATGAGATTAAACTAGTGATCGAGAGAAGCAAGATAGAGGAAGAAAGATGTCCACCTTTGGAGAGTCACTCAGGCGCAGATGCTCAGAAAACAACAGGGCCATTTTTCAAAGCCCACATGAGAGAAAGCCTTCCCCTAGAACAAGCACCCTGAATTCCACTGTGAGCCTTCAAAACGAAGGGAACAGGAGTCCTAGTGAGTGCAGGGAGGCAAGTAGTGACTGCTGACGGACTGAGAGGTGCTTAACCCACCAGTCTTCATCTGCTGTGGGAGAAAGATGAAGCTGTCTGCTCCATAGAGATGCACCATTTGGAAGCCTGATGGAGCAGTCCTATGCTATGCTTTATGGCCATTAGGCATTGGAATCTATTTGAAAGCAGTGAGTAGAAACAATGAGACTTACAGCTGTTGGTTAAAGAATCCCACTTGTGGTATTTATGGTACAGCAGAACTTGATAACTGTGACACTGCCCCTTAGGAAACTTCAATCATGAGGTTGACAGAGCTTCTCATGGTGGGAACAAAACCGTAGGCAGGTCTTACGCTGGGTCCAGGTACAGCGGTGCAGAATTCAATCTGTACAACTGTGGGAGTTACATAATCTGTTGCCAATTTGAGACTTACGAGTGAAGGGGTGGAGTGTAGCCTACCAAACAGGTTGTGTTCCGGAAAGATAGAAACACATGACCTCATTTGGAGGCGCTAAGGAGATAAATAGCTCATTGGCGGTGGGACACAGACACAGTCTGTGTTAGACAGGATTCTCTAGAGAAACAAAACCAGGACCCTTATAATTATCTCTATGTATATCGATAGAAAGATATCTAACAAGAAATAAACAGTTAACTAATCAATAAAGCAACACAGATGGCTCAGTGCAACTCACTTGCGTGAGACAGCTAGTAGACTTGAGTCCTTGGAGTCTTAAGGGCCGCTGAGTAGTCCTCTGTAGAGCAATTCAGGCTATTCGGCCACAAGCAGTAAACAACAAAGCAGGTCACCAACAGTCAGCCAGATGACAGAGTCCAACAGTCCCCAGCTCAAGAGATGTACATTCCAAGAGTGTGGCGAAGCAGGGCTTGAAGGAACCTCAACTCACAGCAACGCAGTCCACGATTAGGTGTCCCACGGGTAGTATCGCTTAGAGATTGAAGCACAGGACAAAAAAGGCAGCCAGCTGGTCCGAAGATGCAAGAGAGCAAAGGCAGGTCTCGCCGAGCCATTTCTATCTCCCTCCTTCAATTGATCTTATGTGTGTTCATTGGTCATGTTGTGACAACAAACCTATCTTCTTTGGCCATGTGGGCACAGCACACCTCCCTATCACCTCCTCCCCGGGAGACAGTCCTATAGACAAGATACACGGAGCTAGGCTAGAGACCCGGAGGTGAAGAAGCCATGTGGAGACTCATGCCAGCACAGAGATGCTTCTGTCGCCACTGGATACACAAGACTTTCCATGCACTGGCCTGTGGTCTTCCTGCATTCACTGTCATTGTATGTGTTTCATGATCCTGAAGAGGAATTTATAGATTGGTAACAGATATATGGGCTAATATCAGACTTATTGACTTGATCTGGACTGGGTTGGAATGTTTTCTCAATCTTAATTTTCTCCGTATATAAAGTTCTCTCTTATACACACATGAGTGTCTGGGAATTTGTTTCTAAAGTCAACCCAGACTAATACAACAGCATAAGATTGTGTGTGATTTATGTGGTGACCCTTAACCTTACACCAACTGAGATGAGCAACTGCTGTTCCTGAAAGATGGAAACACATAGAAAACCCCAGCTCAAACCAGTTGCAGTTGAGTCAATTCTACCTTGACAGTAGAGTTTCCAGTGACTGATTATTCTGAAGCAGGTTGTCAGGACTTTCTTCTGTGGAATTGCTGGGGAAGTTCAAGCCCAACCTTGTGGTGTGGTGCGTAGCTAAGAGCCAACCTTTTGCACCACCCAATGATCTTTCTTTCCTTCAGAGCAACAGGAAGTAGGCTGAGCCCCGTTGGCATAGAGGTTGAGTGCAGGACTGTGGCCCACTGGCTTAGTGGTTCAAATCCAGCAACAGCTCCCCAGGAGCAAGGCTGGACCTCACACTCCCACCAGAGGGCAGTGATGCCCCCCCCAAAAAAGCAACAGGAAGTATTATTTTCCAGTCTCAGCCCTCCTTTCCTTCCAGAGACTGTACCTCCTTGACTGGGAAGGGCTGTGGGCATCTCCTGAGGCGAGGGTCTCCCTTTCAGGCATTCTCCTGTGAGACTCTCTCTTCATTTCCTTTCTGCCCCTCTGAAAACACCTCCTAAGATTGGTTTCACGTTGTGCATGATTAGTTATGGGTACTCTTTCAAACCTATCCATAAGAAAAAAAAAAAAACCAGCACCTCAGGGCTGAGCCCCAGTGGCGTAGTGGTTGAGTGCTGGACTGTGGCCCACTGGCTTGGTGGTTCAAATCCAGCAGAAGCTCTCTAGGAGCAAGGCTGGGCCTCCTACTCCCAGAGGGCAGTGATGCCAAAAAAAAAAAATCTTAAACCTATCCATAAAGTTTTCTTTCTCTTTCCAAAGACCAGGGTGGTGCAGTTGAACTCTTCTATTCATAGCCTTAGCAATTCCCACCAAATAACTGAATGGGGACATAAAAGTGGGGCTGGAAACTAATAGGAGGGGACTGGCCGGTTCTGCCATTCTGTTGGACATAGTCAGCCATCTCATAAGCAAGATGAGAGACCCTCATGACCACCAAGAAATAAGAGCTAGGAGTGGAGCTCATTCAGATCCCCTTATGGAGAAGTGGCAATGGCCACAGAAACCGTAGAGGCCCCACCATTAGACAGTGAGGTGGACTAAAGCTGAAGGCCTTTGGAGCAGGAGGCTGACGTGAAGAGTGGCATGTCCTTTGGACATTTATCAATACCAGAGGTGGCCATTCAACAGGCAGTTGTGTAGCAATAATTATTATTTATTATAATAATGATATAGAGATCATGACAAGAAAGAAAGCAACAATAAGAGTTAGACAGACATACATAACATCAGGGTAATATGGTGGTCCACATGGAGAGGGAGAACAAACATTAATTTTCCCCATTTAAATAGCCTTACAGGGGACACATAAATTCTATAGTCACCAGTCAGGACATGCCGCAAGCCAAGCGGGGGCTGTCTTAAGGGCCATAAGATGATAATGGTTTAGGGATGTATCATGACTAAAAGGAGAGGGATGTGATAAGAAAAGACTTCAGACTCCTGGGGGTAGGTGAACAGGTCTGTCTTGTTAGGGGTTATTGACAATGACTCTTGAATCCCACCCATAGACCTGGAGGGAAGCAGATCATCATCCTAACCTGAGTTATGCAAAGCCCCCAGATAACTGGGAGCATCAGGGAGATAAGCTATCTTAGTCAGCCTAACCATGAGTCATACGAAGACCTCATCAAACTGGGAGGCTCAGTGAGAATAGCTAACTTAACTAGAACACTAAATGTTGGTAAATCGCTTGCTTAATATTTTGGAGTAAGCAATTGTGGAAAAGTTCTGTCTTCATCCCACATATCAACACTAAAGAAGCTTTGTAATGTTGATCTGCTAAGTACAGAGCTCACGTGGTCACATGGCGAAAGCTGAGAGCAAGAGAGACATACCTGTAGTCTTGGCTGAAAAGAAGTTTTCCAGGCAAAAGAACTGACTCCTTAACATTTTTATCCTGATTTGTAATTGTTAGCTTCCCTAAAACAACAACAACAACAAACCGTAACCATGAGCAGTGTCTGTGAGTTCTGTGTGGCCATTGTTGTGGATGATCAAACCTAGTTGAGAAGTAGAGTCGCAGCAGAGACACTTTGGTTTCAGAAGAGGATAAAGAAGGTTAGATGTAGGCATGCCTGACCTCTGCCGTCTAGAAATCCACTTTGACCTGACAATTGTCCTTCCCCTCTATGAAGTCAGAGAAGGTCAGGAATAGTGTCATTTTCAGAATGAATCTTTCCAAATATTCCCTATGACTCAATACTTATAACCTAAGTTGCATGATAGATTTGACTTATATTTCATGTGTTCACCCCTCTGAAAAGGGGGTTCTCTCTTGGTCTAAGAAAGGAGGTTTACTAAGGCACTCTGTGCTCTTTCTCTTCCTGCTGCCATTTCATTCCTTTGTCACCTATCTATCAGTTTTTCCTACTTTGGTGGCTTGCATGTTGTGGTGCTGGAAACTATGCCACCATTATTTCAAATACCAGTTGGGTCACCCATGTAGTGGCAATTACAGACTAAGAAAGACTAGAAAGATCTGGTGATCTACTATTACAAAATTTGGCCAATGGGAACCATATGAGTAGCAGAAGAACATTATCTGATATCGTGCTGAAAATGAGTCCCTTTCGTTAGAAGGCACTCAAAACCTGCGTGGGAGGTGCTGCCTCATCAAATAGAGTTGCTCTCCATAAGATACATGGGGTAAAGCTTTTAGAGCTTTCATTTGCTGATAGTGCACAAAATGAGAAGAAACACTTGAAAATGTCCATTAATAGTTGGGAATGAACTAAACATAAATCCAGGAAAATTGGAAGTTACCAAAAATGAAATGGAACATACAAAGATCATAAATGTTAGTGACTTGAAATGGGCTCACATTGGCTATAATGAATTGGACAATTATCTGGTCTACTGTGCTGGGGAAAATAAATAGAAAAGGAACAAGTATCATATTCATCTTTAGAAAGAGCGTTTCAAGATCTATTCTGAAGAACAACAGTTAGTGATAGGATAATTCCCATATATCTACAAAGAAGACCAGTTAATAAAACTATTATTCAAATTTATGCACCAACCATGCATGCTAAAGATGAAGAAATTGAAGGTTTTTCTATTTTTTGAAACTGATCAAGCATGTGTTTAAGATGTATGAATATTTATAGGTGTTTGAAATGTAGAAGTTGAAAAAAAGAAGGATCATCCTTTGAAAAATAATTTCTTGGTAAAAAAGTAATCCAAGAAACTGGAATATAAGAAAAACACAACATCAGGTTTGGAGAAAAACTCATGAAAACCTGTGATATGTGGCTACAACCACCTTGCTTGGGGAATGCAAAGAAAACTTGTAGCCTTTACTCATGAAAGGCAAAGACTGCTGCATTCATTATGGATTATACTTCAATGTAAATAAATGAACTATCCTCATAACTAGAAAGAATAATAAATTGAAAAGCTATTGTAGCCTAAAAAGCTTTAGAATAACATAAAAAATGTTATTCTATTCAGAACCTCTTTCAACATTCAGGGAAACAGTGATAAAGAAATAAAAAAGATGTATTACATTGGGTAAGTTGGTTGCAAAAGATGTCTTTAAAGATTTCTAAAGCAAAGATGTTACTTTAAGAACTAAGGTACGAGCTGAGCCCAGGTGGTGTAGTGGTTGTGCACAGGACTGCGGCCCACAGGGTTGGCGGTTCAAATCGCTATCCAGGAGCAAGGCTGGGCTTCCTACTCCCACCAGGGTAGTGATGCCACAAAAACAAACAAACAAACAAACAAAAAACCCTAAGGAACATCTGATCACAGGCGTGGTAATTTTTTTAAATCACTTTATTGGGGATTCTTACAGCTCTTATCACAAGCCACCCATCCATCCATTGTGTCAAGCACATTTGTACATATGCTGCCATCATAATTTTCAAAACATTTTCTTTCTACTTGAGCCCTTAGTATCATCTCATTCCCACCTTCCCTTCCTCATGAACCTTTGATAATTTTTTTTAATTTAAAAAGCCAAAATTTATTGAAGGAAAGGAAAAAGGAAAAAGAAAATAAAATTCCTGCACAGGGGTCAGCAGCATTTGATTCAGTTAGCTGACTGACCCCGGAACCCTTGATAATGTA
Source organism: Nesogale talazaci (assembly GCA_004026705.1). NCBI lineage: Eukaryota > Metazoa > Chordata > Mammalia > Afrosoricida > Tenrecidae > Nesogale > Nesogale talazaci. The sequence goes on from PVJH01010414.1 coordinate 16,902, forward strand.
GAAATTATTTTTTCCTATCTTACACTGACCACTGTCTCCCCTCATCCACTTTTCTGTTGTTCTTCCCCCTGGGAGGGGGTTATATGTCGATCATTGTGATTGGTTCCCCCTTCCCCCCCTTCCCCTTCTCCTTCTGGTATAGCTATTCTCATTATTGGTCCTGAGGGTTTTGTCTGTCTTGGAGTCTCTGTGAGCCACGGTACTTTTAATTGCCTTATACACATGGGAAATTTGAACAATGACTTAGGAAAACTGGAGAAGAATTGATGCCTTTATCTGTATGGCGATGGCAACACATATTGAATGTACCATGCTCTAAGAGAAGAGTGAGTAATCCTGGAAGAAGTACAGCCAGAATGTTCCTTAGAAGTGAGAAGTGGAGAAGAACCTCATACTTGGTCGAGAGAGGGTCAGAGTGAAAGAAGAAGACCATCAGCAAGATGGGTTGATACTACAACAGTGGGTTCAGACACAGCCATGACTGTGAGGCTGGTGCAGGACCACCAGGAGGCATTTCGTTCTGTTGTACATTGGGTCGCTATGACCCAGAACCCACTCTACAGTAGCTAACAACAAAACCCATGTCTACTTCGACGCAGCACACCCAGTTTATGCACCCAGGCCTGTCCCATCAAAGCCAGTGGAGGACTCAGGAATTTTCAGATTTGTGCTTCCAGGGGAACACAGCCTTGGGCTCTCTTCATAACCAAATGTACCCTGGCACCATTTCTACTAAACCAAGGCTATTTATGGTAGCTTGGGGCGTGGGGTTCTCTGTATGGAGTGTTCTCCCAGAGTTCCATGTGAGAAATGGCTCTTCTTGTTTTGGGAACCCAGCCCTGCTAACCTACCTTTCTTTCCTACTGAAAATTTGACCAGAAGGGGTCAGTGATCAGGCCTCACTGGTGCACTTCAGCTCTCAACCTCTCTTTTCCCTCTTTTTCTGACTCCTCCCTCCCAGCCCAGGAAAGGTTTTCCTTCCTGGAATAGTCCTATGAGTCAGTCTCCGTATTGTTCCCTACACTATAACAAACTTTCATAAAGCCTAACTCAGATACACCAGTCTAGTTCAAATTTTGGAAACTTTTGGAATTGAAAACAAACCCCTTTCTCTCTCAAAGGGTTGGTGCGCACAAATCCAAGAATATTTTGTGCCTACTTTGTTAGGTATGGGTCTTAGAAAATCATTCAGCCTTTCAATGAAATTATCTTTATGATTTCTTTTCAGCAGTGTCTGCCATCCCCAAACAATGAATGTCACTGTCCAAGGAGCGAAGAGTTGGAAAACCTAGGAGGCAAAAATTTCAAGGTTAAAATTTCTAAGATTTGCTGAGACATAACTCTACTGTTGTGGGGATTAATTTGAAGTTATCGCTGATTTTATAGCTTTGTTTTGGCCTTTTATGTAGCTTCAAAAATGCCACTAGGACTTCACAAATATCTAACAAGCACTTCTCTACTGGGTTACTTGCCAGAACCACTAAAGAAAGATCACTATTTGTCACGAGCCCGGTCCATAGACTTTATCGAATGTGCTGGACTTACAGCTTTCCTCCTCACATTAGTTATTTCTACTCATTTTTTAAAAGTCTCTCTCAAATCTGCTTCTCAATAGAAAAAAATCCATTCTTTAACTGTGAAATAATTTTTTGTATGGAAAAACGGATTGATAAGCAGTCATGGAGCCAGTACTTTATGAGACTGAATATGTCTAAAGACTTTTCCCCCCAAAGTCTCTTCTGTTTATTAGAATATCTACTTTGGCCATATTACTTAGGTATTCCTTTCAAAAATTCCTAGAAGGAATTGTCCTTTACTTTTCCAAGGAGTCTCTAAGTACTGATTGAACCCTGTGCCAAATAGCGAGCTAATTAACACTAATTGATATCCCCTGGCCCTGTAGAGCATCCTCATTTTGAATCTTCGTTGAGTCTGCATTTTTGAGAGGAGTATAACCTAATCTTGATGATGGAACACTGTATTTTATTTTCTTTTTGAACGCTGTGTTTTAAAAGCTATATTCTCCCTCTTGTGCAACCATCACCTCTCTCCATTCCCAGAACTTTTTCATCACACCCCAAACAGAAACTCTATAAGCACTAGGGAGGTCTTTCCCATGCTTGCCTCCCCCCAGGCCCTAGTAAGCATGAGTCTACATCGACATCATTGTGTATTTGCTTAACAAACAAATTCACTGCCATGAAGACAATTCCCACCTGTGGCAGCCCTCCGGGGAGGGCGTGGCAGCCCCTCAGGTGTCTGAGACTGTCGCTCTTGACTGGGCGTGGCGGGGCGTTCAATGACATGCACCCTGTCAATGCAGCCCCGACCTCACTCCCCTTTGGCGCCTGGCTTTCTGCACTCGGCAGAGTGTTACCAAGGGGATCTCTTGGTCTTTCGTGAAAAAGATGCTACTCGCCCAGGAGGCACCTTTAGAGAGGGCAATCTCATTCTTGCAGGAAAAGCACATGGTCATTTTACCTATGGCATGTTTAGTTAGATTAAGGTGTGCACTCTCCAAATCATTGATAGGAAAAAGAGTCTAATTTACTACCAATTGCATTTTGCATCACTGTATCAAAGCGATACTAGTCCAAAGTCATGAAAGGTATATAATCATCAGATGCACGTCACAAAATCATAGTCCTCCTCTGCTTACTTCATCTTCTTGTTTTCTTCCCCAGAAGCAACCACTTTCCATGTCTGCTGTGTAGTGGGCTACTTCCCACTCTGCTAACCACAAATTCAGGAGTTCGAATCCACCAGCATTTCCCTGGGAGAAAGACGAGCCTGTCTACTCCTGTTCGGATTCACAGGCTCAGGAAACTGAAGGGACTCTGTCATGCCTTGGAGGCTTTTAGGTGTTGAAATCAACTCAGTAGCAGTGAATTTGCTTTTTGATTTATGCTTCATTTAGCATTTACCTTCATATTTTTAAATAGCAGACATGTTTTGCGATGATTTATTGATCAGTTTAGAGTTATATAAATAATCTATTCTTATGCTAGAGGAGGACTTACATTCGCTGACCTTCTTCTAGCCTATCCCTCTACGATCATCTTTTCCCACAAATTTTGACTAATCCCTTTTCAGTGTTTTCATTCCATGACTGCACATATAGTTCACATCTAAGTTCAGTAATGTTCTGTCATCCCGGTTTCCTGTTTGGGGTAACTTTTTGCATTTTTCAGAATTAACCATTGACTCCTCTTTTCCCATTTATTTGATTTTCATTGGGCCAATGTCTGAAATTCCATCCACTTCAAAACTCACTGCCATCACGTCAATGTGGACACCTTGCAGCTCCTTGTGGGTTTCCAAAACTGTAACTCTGTTTAAGGGAGTAGAAAGTCAAGTCTTTCTCCAGAGAAGGTGCTGGTAGTTTCAAACTGCCAACACAGACTGCAGTCCACACAGTCCACACAGACTGCACCATCGGGTTCCTTTTAACATTCTATAGCCCTGTCAGATATCACTCCATAAATCTCTAAGACTTAATTAACCTGCAAAATAATCTAGAATTTTCTTCTCTCTTTCCTCCTTCTGCTCCCTCTCCTCTCTATTTTCCCCTGAATACGTATGTCCTGAACTTCCAAGGATGTCTTCAAGCTGCATTAGTGACTCATGGGTCAGCTCCACAGCTATCATTCAGAGAGGTATGTGGACTCTCACCCTTGTCAGCCCTTCTATCGCTCAATGGTGGTGTTAGGGGTTGAATGCTATACTTCAAAAATATGTGCTCAAGTTGTAAATATGACTCTGTTTATAAATATGGGACTTCTTGTCTTATGTTAGTGAAGCTTGACCTAGACCGGGTAGTGGATTGGGCAGGTTTTGTGTCAACGTTGCTGAGCCAGGATCCTCAGTAGTGTGCTAGTAAAATGGGGCATGGCTATTTCATGTCTATCAAGAGACTCTGGGGAACTGGCTTGCTCTCTTCGTCTTTCTGCAGGCTGAGATCCTCCTGCCTCTGGTTCCACGGGACTTGGGCGGGTGGCCTGCCATGTGACCTGGCTTGGATTCACTCCACCCTCCTACTCTTCCAGCCTCGTGCTGGGTCTTCGTGGGTGTCCTGCTTCAGCCACTGGGCAGCTTCTCGAGTAAGGGAAGATCCCCAGCGAGCATCTGACCCATGGACTACAGCTTGACGGGATTTACTGCTCTGTGACTGGTGGGCTGCTTTCTTGATGCAAAATCTTTAGGATAGATAGATAGATAGATAGATAGATAGATAGATAGATAGAAATGTCACTGGTTTCATTTTTCTAGAAAACCCAGCTTACCACAATGGGATGCAAACCTAATAATTTCTGAGTGGTGTCTTATAAAAAGGGCAGAACAGATAGAGACGCACATGCAATGGGAAGACAGATGCCCCAAGAGGACAGTCTACAAAAAAGAAGAATGTCAAGAATTTCCGTGAACCTAGTGGCGAGGCCCACAGAAGGAGTCAACACTACCAAGATCCCAGTTTGAACTGCACGCTTCTGTGAGAGAATAAATTCCTGTTCTCTGAGGTGGCCCATGGTGCTTTTGTTCTTCTGTCTTGTTTTAGAAAAATACAAGGTAACTAAGATTGTGTCTATGTAAGTCAGGGGAGTGAGTTTCCAGCCAATTTGACTCTGAATTCTCATTCCATTCCTTGGCCGGAAGGTGTTCCAGACGCCTGTCTTTGGCATCGTGGATCCGGGGAGTAAGTTTGGGTAATCGATCTATACTTACTGCTACCTGCCTTCCTAACATATTACTAGCAGGCATGTGTGGTATGGATCAGAGTAGCCACAAGGAAGTACTGTTCTAGCAGTGTGTTCTGCCCTAAATGGAACCAATTACAAATGCTACTATGGTCTCCCAGCTGGTGATATGTTTATGGTTTCCTGCATTCTTACATGAGAACTTTGATGACGCTTTAGAGTAAGCGCTTGCTTGGGGAAGGCTGACCACCAGGTTGGCAGTTCAAACCCACCAGCTGCTCTCTGGAGAACCAAGATGCTCTCTGCTCCTATGAAGATATATAGCCTTGGAAACTTTACATAGGACCAGTCCTGTTTGGAATTGATTTGATGGCAGTGAGTTTTTAAGGAATTATTTTTATGCTGATGAGATGTGAAGGGCATATTGATTTTAAATTGAGTAACACCTGGACATAACCATAAAGCCCATATCTTCCTGGCTTATTGTTGGTTGGTTTTTTTGCTTGTTTTCATCTGTCCTATTATTTATTTCAATATGGGCATTAAAACCAGAATAAAATGAAAAAAATAGAAGTGTAAAATATTATTAAGACAATTTAATTTATTTGAGCATAATGTTAGAATACCAAATTAATTAATTTTAAAAATCTACTCTTATTACAACTCAGCTTGATATTAGTGGTGGACTCTCCAAATTCTAAAAACGGGGGGAGAGGAGGCAGCCACTTACTGGCAGAACTGAAAAACTAAAAATAATCTAAAATAATAGGTACATACATATACAAGATATTACTATGGAGTAGGAGCAGACTCACAGCAACCTTCTGTACAGTCTCTGAGACTGCAAATCTGCACCGGAGCAGCCAGCCTCACCTTCCTCGCGCTAAGCACTTGGTGAGTTTTGAACCTTGCACTTAACAGCCCAATGTCTCTCCATCAGCCACCAAGTTTCCATTGAAACTTCACAGAAGTGGGAAAAAATTCAAGCAAAATTATATAATTAGAAGAAAAATTTGACTTTGAAGACAAAACAAATGATAAGAACATAGAGTGAGAGACTCCCCGGAGTGACTCAGCAGGAGATGCGTCCCAGAACGTGTCTGAAAGAGAGATTCAGCACTGCTGGACCGCCGGAGGATCATCATAAAGGTAAGTACGCACAGCTTCTCAGGGTTTTGAGGGGCTGGGGGCTTTTGGCTTGCCACAGTGAGGCCCAGCTGGGATTTGACCCTAGCTTGCCACTATCTGCCGCTGTCTCTGCCGGGGCCACTGCCAGGATGGTGGGAACCGGCCCAGGGCCATAGTCTCATCGGAGCTGCAGCATGCCTCTGGTGCAGGGCAGAGATCAAACCCTTGCAACAAAGCACTCAAGGATTGGGGCTCAGCTGTGTGGCTGCTTTGGGTTCATTCGCTAACCTCTATCACCCCTCGAGGTTTCGGTAAACCTGGTTTCTTGGTGTTAACTCCTGGTCTTTTCTACTTTGGCTCACAGGCCAGATCCCTCCCCCTAGCCTAGGGCAATTACTCCTGCTGCACCCAGCTGGGAGAGCCCCACCCTGAGCAGAGCAGCTTGAGGCTGGAGAAATTCACCCACCCTCCATCTGGGCACTGACTGCCTAATTTCATACAGGGGAATTCCAGCCTGTGTGTTTTGGGAGATCCATCTGACTATGGAATCTTCCTTCCGCCTTCCTTGTGCCTCTCACAGCCCAGGGTGGTTCCAACAGTGCTGGCCTGAATTCTGAGCTGCTGCAGGAACCACTGGCCAGTCTCCATGACAATCTGCCTGATTGGGTGGTTTTGCTCACTATTCACGGTGCTCTACACAGGAGTGGGTAACTCACCAGCTTTCCGTGGTGCTCCCCTTGCAGTGGGCACTCCCCCCCCCCCCACACACACACACCCTGCAGTGCCCCAGGCTGCCGTGGGCTGCAACAGCCCAGCTCCTGGTGAGATCATGTAGTGTAGCACCATCGTTGTGGGTCCACACCAATCCAACCCGTGGTCCCTGGAAGGATCACCTAACTTGTCCTCCAGATAACGGACACTGGTTCACTAGGGAAAGAGTGAGTCAGAAGAGAATTAAGTGTTAGATTAATTCCATAGCAAAATTAGTCACATTCCTTTAAGTCTGCCAGAGAGAGCCAGTGCTCTTTGAGCCCCTGGAAAATGGCTCTTGGTTCCTCAAAAACAATGCAAATAACAATTAGCCAAAATAGCCTCAATGAAAAAACAGGTAGCTGCAGAAGATGTCCTAAACCCAACGACATGCATAGAAGCAGACATTGATATGCTGCTGAAAGAAATTCTCAGAATGATGCTTGGAGTCATACAGGATATGAGTGAAACAATACAGAAAAAGGATAAATAGAAAGAAGAGATAAAGTCCATGCACCAAAGGGAAATACAAGAGCTTAGGGATGGAAAACAACAACAGACTCACAGACTTCACCAATCAACCGGAGGAAGCTACAAACTGCAGCAGTGACCTAGAGGATGGCCAAGTGGAACTTAGCATACGCAAACAAAACAAAAAAGATTGTCAGAGAAACGGAAGAAAATGTAAGATCTATGTCTGGTGCTATAAGGAGGAATAACATCAGAATTATTGGTCTACTGGAGGAAGACACAACAAAGAAGTCATCTGCAATAATAGAGAATTCTTGGAGGAAAACTTCCCTAGGTTAATGAACGAAAACCAGGCAACCATTCAGGAACGAACACCAGCTAGACTGAATCCCAAGAAGTCACCAATACATAGCTTAACATAATAGTTAAACTATCCAACTTTGAGGAAAAGGAGAAAATCATGACAGCAGCTAAGGGAAAAAAGCAATCACATATAAAGTTTCCCAAATAAGAATATGCTCAGACCTATCAGCAGACACTAAGAATAAGAGGTGAGAGTGGAGTAATATATTCCAAAAATTGAAAGAAAATAATGCAAACCCCAAAATACTCTACCCAACCAAAGTATCTATCAAGATAGATGAAGAAGTAAGAGTTTTTCCAGACAAGAGAAAACTCAAAGAATACATTAGAAGAAATCCAGCCATCCAAAAGCTCCTTGCTAACGCAGTGTGGGCAGAACAGCATTCATTAAGCATATATAAGAGAAGTTCACATAGAGCAACCTCACCCAGAGGGCAGCAAAGAGAAAATGGCCCTGAATATAGAAATAGCTTAAGAGTGGGAAAAAATCAAGAATGATCAACCCTCACACCCACATGCACAACACACTGAAAAGAAAGGGAAGTAAGGAAACACCCAACACAAAAAATATAAGATGACATCACATATTCCACAGTTGGTGATAATAACCCTAAATATCAATGGACTGAACTCGGGCATCAAAAGACTGAGGCTAGCAGACTGGTTTAGAAAACACAAACCATCAATCTGCTGCTTACCAGGGACCCGTCTCAAGACTACAGACAAAAGTAGGTTGAGAATCAAAGGCTGTAGAAAGGCATACAAAAGCAAACAATTAAAAAAAATCAGGGATAGCAATTCTAATCTCAATATAGTAAAAATGTCAGTTCTACTCAAGGTGCTATATAAGTTTCATGCAATTCCAACACAGTTACCCTCATTTTTCTTCAAAGAAAAGGAAAAAAATTATTACCAACTTCATATGGAGAGGGAAGAAGTCCAGAATTAGCCAAGACGCCTCAAGAAGAAGGACACCATAGGAGGGCTTGCTTTACCTGACTTTAGCACATACTATACAGCCACAGTGGTCAAAACAACATGTTATTGGCATAATGATAGATACTCAAATCAATGGAAAAGAACAGAAAACCCAGAAATAAAAACATCAGCATACAGACAACTGATCTTTGATAAGGGCCCAAAAAATATCAAATGGGAAGCAGGTGCCCTTTTCAACAAGTGGTGCTGGGCCTATAGAAACATGAAGCAAGAACCTTACCTCAATCCATGCACTAGAATAAACTCTAGGTGGATCACAGACCTTGAAGTACACACCCAAACTATTAGGGCCATCAATGAGGGAATTTGGACCAACCTGAGAACACTGGCACAGGGATTACATAGGCTACCAGAAATAGGGAAGGACACAAACACACAGGAAGACAAGTAGACAAGTGGGATATACTGAAGATAAAATACCTGTGTACATCGAAAGAATTCATCAAGAGAGTAATAAGAGAGCCTACTGATTGAGAAAACATCTTTAGCAATGACAAATCAGATAAAGGCTGTATTACTAAAATCTACAATACTCTGATAGCTTCCAAAAAAAGCAAAACTAACTGTCCACTGAGGAGATGGGCAAACGACATGAACAGAAGTTTCACAGAGGCAGAAATCCGAATGGCCAATAAACATATGAAAAAATGTTCCTGATCATTAACCATAAGAGAAATGTAAATCAAAATAACAATGAGATACCACCTTACACCCTCAAGGATAGCCCAATTAAAAAAATCAGAAAGCAACAAGTGTTGGAGGGGCTGTGGTGAGACAGGAACTCTTTTTTTGGGGGCATGGGAGCATTACTGCCCTCTGGTGGTTGTGAGAGCTACCCAGCCTTGCTCCGGGAGAGCCGCTGCTGGATTTGAACCGCCAAGCCCATGGGCTGCAGTCCCGCACTCAACCACTATGCCACCAGGGCTCAGCTCCAGAGATAGGAACACTTATCCACTGCTGGTGGACCTACAGGTATGTACAGCCACTATGGAGATCAATTTGGAGATATCTAAAACAGATGGAAATTGAGCTCCCATATGACCCAGCAATTCCCCTGCTGGGCATATACCCAGAAGAGGCAAGCAACAAACCACGACCAGACATCTGTACTCCAATATTCATTACAGCACAGTTCACAATTGCAAGGAGCTGGAAGCACCCCAAATTTCCATCAACTGATGAATGGATTAAAAAGCTGTGGTACATACACACAATAGAGTACTATGCATCACTAAGAAGCAGTGATGAACACATGAAGCACATCACCACATGGGAAGAACTGCAGGAAATTATGCTAAGTGAAGCAAGCCAAGTGCAAAAGGACAGGTACAACATGAGTATGCTGAGGTAAGCTTAATTTAAAAAAAAATGCAAAAAGGGCATCAGGGGAAAAAGTTACTATATATAGAAATTCCCTGGGGGAGGCCCAGGTAGTATGGCAGGGGCCAGACCAAACTGGATGGGGGGACGGGGATGGGGTCGGGCACATGGTGATGTGTAGAGAAGGAATGGGGTACTAACCCACCCAAGGGGAGCATGTTGTTTATTTCTCCACAGGGAAAGAGGGACCAAACAAACCCAGTGTTCCAGGATGTGAATGCAGCATGATGGCTTGGAGCGGGGAACCAGTGGAGGGGTCTGAGCGCCCAACCCCAATCTCAACCACAGGGGTAGCCGCCTCTCCCCCAGGGGAGTTTACTTTGGGGGTCAGCACTGAAGCTGCAGCTTGGGGAGTGAGATATGCCTGACCAGAGCACATGAGAACAAATGAAGGGGGAGGAAGAGAGAATGGAGTGCATCCTGGCCACTTAGCCTTCAGGATGATATTCCCACTCAGAACAGCAGATGCACAGAGAGGATCATATGGCTGGTCCCACTATGAAATATGGCTTCCGTTGCTGACCCAAGGATTAACAATGTAGAAACAGGGTCAGGATTCTACCCTGTCAGCCCCAACCACACACTAAAGGAGGGCAACAGAGCATGGAGTTCCAAGGGAGTGTCACTTTGGGGCCAGGTGTGGCACCCCATCCAACTCAACTGGGGAACACCCTGGAGGTCAACAAACAGACCTTGAACTATATACAGGTCTTTATATTGTCATTATTTTTATTTTTTAATTTATATATTTGTGACATTGGGGTTTTTTTTGTTGTTATTATTGTTTCATTTTCTTTGGTTGCTTCATCTTAGGATGCCTTTTTGGGATACATATTGTTATCTCTGCAGGTCTATTTAGGTAAAATAGGCTGAATAAACAGTTTGGTGGTGAAAATGATGGGACTGACAGTTCCGGGGGGCCGGGGTGCGGAATGGGAGATGAGGAGGAGGGGGAAAGGAGGTGGTGTTGACCGGCCCAGGCATAAGGGAACAACAGTGCTTCAAAATCAGTAACAAAGTGGGTGTGAGAGATTGATCAAGAGTAATGTAACAGAAAGAAAATACTGAAGCCCAAATGGAGACTGAGCATGACAGTGAGACAAGAGGAAAGTAAAAGGAAATAGAGGAAAGAACTGTGGGGTAAAGGGCATTTATAGAGATCTTAATATAGGTATATACATAGGTGAATATATTTATGTATAATGATGGGGAAATAGATAAATGTACATATACTTGTAGGGTTAGTATTAGGACAGCAGATGGGCATTGGACCTCCACTCAAGTACTTCCTCAATGTAAGAATATTTTGTTTTTTGAAATTGGCATTCCATGATGTTCACCTTCCCAACACAATCACTGAAGACAAATATGTGCATAAGCAAAAGTGGTGAAGAAAGCTGATGGTGCCTGGCTATCAAAAGATGCAGAGTCTGGGATCTTAAAGGGTTGAAAGTAAACAAGCAGCCATCTAGCTCCAAAGCAACAAAGCCCACATGGAAGAAGCACACCAGCCTGTGTGATCACAAGGTGGTAAAGGGATCAGTAATTAGGCTTCAAGAACTAAAAATCATTACACTGAATGCTCACCTTCCTGATATGATTGCTGATGACAAATGTGTGCATAAGCAAAAGTGGTGAAGAAAGCTGATGGTGCCTGGCTATCAAAAGATGCAGAGTCTGGGGTCTTAAAGGCTTGAAAGTAAACAAGCAGCCATCTAGCTCAGAAGCAACGAACCCCACATGGAAAAATCCACACCAGCCTGTGTGATCATGCGGTGTCGAAGGGATCCGGTATCAGGCATCAAAGAACTAAAAATTATACGATTATAAATAAAGGGGAGTACAGAATGGGGACCCAAAGCCCATCAATAAGGTGAAGCGACATCCCCTTACAGAGGGGTTGCAAGGAGGAGGTGTGCCAGTCAATGAACAATGTAACAATGAAATATGCAATTTTCCTCTAGTTCTCAAATGCTTCCTCCCATGCACTATCATGATCCCAATTCTACCTGACAAATCCAGCTAGACCAAGGCATGTACACTGGGATCGGACACATGGGAAATTCAGGATAGATGATCCCTTCAGAACCAATGGTGGGAGTGGTGATACTGGGAGAGTGGAGGGATGGTGGAATAGAAGGGGGGAACCAATTTCAGGGGCCTACATAACCTCCTCTGTGGGGTACAGACAATGGGGAAGTGAGTGAAGGGATACACTGGACAGTGTACAAGATGAAAAAGTAATAACAATCTGTAAATTTTAAGGGTTAGTGGGGGAGGAGGAGTGGGAAGAGAGGGAGAATATGGGGAGCTGGTCCTGGGGACCTAAGTGGAGGGGGGATGTTTTGAGAGTGATGATGGCAACAAGTGTGTAAATGTGGTCTGCATACAATTGACATATGTATTAATTGTGATGGGAGTTGTATGAGCCCCCAATAAAATGATTTTTTTTTTGTTTTGTGGGCATCACTGCCCTCTGGTGGTCGTGGGAGCTACCCAGCGCCACTCCTGAGAGCCGTCACTGGATTTGAACCGCCAAGCCCGCGGACTGCAGTCCCACACTCAACCACTTACGCCACCGGGGCTCAGCCCTGATTTTTTTTTTTTTTTTTAAAGAACATAGAGTGAGCTGGAGGTAGCGGAGCCTTCCCTATTGCCACTTATGGAGACTATGGTCTTTCTAAGTAAGGGGCATCTTTGAAGACTTAGAAAAACTCTGAGCACGTTAGGCAAAGACCTTCAGATGATGTCTATTTTCTGTCCTGTGACAGAGCAACCAGATAACATTTCTCCCTGCCAAAATTCATATGGCCTCATCTATAAAGAGAAGATGCCGTCAGAAATCATTGTGAGGACTAAAACACCTCAAGAGTGTCTGGCACCATGATAGCTATGATCCTTATTACTACTTCACACAAAAGAAAAGAAGAAAATAGATGACATTTTAAGAAAATCTCGGTTGAGCCCCAGTGGTGGGACTGCAGCCTGTGGGCTTGGCGGTTCAAATCCAGTGGCAGCTCTCAGGAGCAGTGCTGGGTAGCTCCCACGACCACCAGAGGGCAGTGATTGCCCCCACCCCCAAAAAAGCAAAAAACAAAACAAAACAAAACAAAGAAAATCTCTATAGTTAAAGCCTGTAAAGGAGCTCTTCCTTCTGGCTTTAAATCGTATGTCAGGAATTTCCAGTGTTGCATCAGTCCAGTGAGATAGCTGCTCTGTGATCTGACATGGGACCAGCACGTGATGCTCTTACTGTATGAACCCTTTGTTCCAATATGAGTCACACATGTGAGCAACAGCTACCTTTGGCAGAGGGAATAAAGCCTTTCATCAAGGCTTAGGAAGTGCTCTTTCCCCCTTACCTCCTCACCTTTAACCTAAAACCATGTGAGTACTAGCTGGATGATTAATTCCAGATCACCCTGCTGGTGGGGGGATAGGTAGATGGTTGTGACCAATAAATGCTTCAAAAAGCACTGAGAGTTTGTGGCTTATGTTTTTCTTTTTTTGTTGTTGTTTTGTTTTTTTGGGGGGCATCAGTGCTCTCCGGTGGTGGGAGTAGGAGGCCCAGCCCCACTGCTGGAATCGAATCTCCATCCCAGTGGCCGCAGTCCCGCGCACAACCACTACGCCACAGGGGCTCAGCCCCAGCTTACGTATTTAATATTTGAGACTTGGTATCTAAATGTCCTGGAAACAAAACATCATGATCCAGGACAGACCTCAGAGAAGCCAGAATACGTAGGCCATCTTTCATCCCACGGGCTAACACAAAACCAGGCTGCTGCTTTTCCAGAGCTAGGTGGCACTGAGACGTCCAAGTGGGAGAAACACCAGCCTCACTTGTGTAATTATTTTCTGTTTGGTGCCCATCTTACTTGGGGATAAGGAAGACTCTTCATCTTTACTGACAGATGAACCTAAATTGTGAAAGCATTTCAATCTCTTTTACCTCTCTGGTATATTGTACATTATAGAAAGACTTAATAAAGAACATAATGCCATCATTTGAAAACTGACTTTCTTTTAAATGTACATGTAGAATAATATGTGTAATAGATAGAAATTAGCTCTTTCTCTAAAATGGTCTTTATGAAAATGCCTGGTGAGGTCAGTTAGTCAAAAACTAAAATGAAAAAAGCAAGGGGAGTAAAGGATTACTTTTAAAACTAAAAATCAATGATATATATTCTTTTAGTTTTAAAATTAATCATTTTTCCCCTTGCCTATAAATATAGATAGAGATATGAAATCTTTTTTGGCGGGGTGTGGGCATCACTGCCTCTGGTGATCGTGGGTGCTACCCAGTGCTGCTCTTGAGAGCCGCCGCTGGATTTGAACCACCAAGCCCGCGGGTTGCAGTCTGGCACTCAACCACTTACACCACCGGGGCTCAATCCGAAATCTTTTTTTTTTTTTTTAATGAATTTGGATCCACAATCAACATCCATGGAAGGAGCAGTCAAAAAGCAAAAGACATATTGGATTGTGCAAATCTAGTGTTCAAGATCTCTTCAAAGTGTTAAAGAGCAAAAATGTCTCTTGGAGGTTGGTGTGGCTAACCCACGCCCGAACCCAGGCCATAGTATTCTCAATAGCCTCCTATGCATGTGTGTTAAGCCAGGTTAACTAGAAAAAGAAATTCGGAGACACTCATCTCACATACTTTGGACATGTGATCAGGAGAGACCAGTCCCTGGAAAAGGACATTGTGCTTGTTGAAAAAGAGGAAGACCCTCAACAAGACGGTTTGACACAGCAGCTTCCTTTGTTTTTCCTTATAACAATGGTGATGTTAAATGTTTATCTTTGTAAGAATGAATGGATTTGATAAGCATAAAGTCCTCTAGTTTTGCCCATATCTTGTGGTGTTCTAGAGAGTTTTATTGTTTCTTATTGATGCATAAAATTCCATAGTATGTATCAGAGCTTGTTTATAGCATTCCTCTATAGTTGAGGTTTTTGGTGGTTTCCATGTTTTTCCTATTCTGAAAATTGCAGCAATAAACATAGTTGTATCTGGAGTGCCTGGTGATTTTGAACTACCAACCTTGTGATTAGCAGCCTAGCTCGTAACTCACCATTTCATCACTTCTCTTTCAAAACAATACTGCACATTAGTAATTGTAGAATTACCTATGGCCCATTTTAGATGTACAGAAGTAGGATCTCTTTCCAGAACAAATCACCAGAACCTCTTAAGGTGTCATTCTAGAACCAATTTTTCCCTCTCTCTTTCAAAGTTCTTCTGGTGATTTAAATATGTAGCTGGGTTGAAAATCACGTCAATATCATTTGTAGAAACAAAACAAAATGTATGTATGGTATTATAACACACACACACACACACACACACTATCCCCTACTCTTGGACCCTGGGAGAGTAGTGGGTTGGTTATGTCTTGGACTGCTACCTGCAAGATGAGCCACTGTGTGGGAGAAAGACAAGGTTTCCTATTCCCAGAAGAATGACAATCTCAGAAACTCACTTCTACCCACTCCTATAGGGTGATATGAGTTGGAATTGACTCAATTACTGTGAGTTTGGTTTTTAGAATAATGGACACCTAAGTGGTATTATTTTATTTTATGCAGGGCTATAATAAACATTATTTAATATATTATACCACATTTTTTTGGATCATAAGACACACTTTTCCCCAAAAAGGTGGAAGGAAAATGGGGGGTTGTCTTGTGATCCAATGGTGTGGTACCCCAGAACATTTTAGTAAACTGGTACTATTTGGTTCAGAATATATTTTTCTTGTTTTTCTGTTCTAAAAACTGTGTGTGCCTTATGGTCAGCTACATCTTATGGTCTGAAAAAAGTGGTATTTGTCCTTAGGTTAAATTCTTAAATGTAAACTTGATGGCTCAAGAGGTAAGGACAGTTAAAATATTAATACATGTTATCAGGTTCTTTCCCAGAAAGTTTACATCAAAATACTGTCCCATCAGCTTCACTTATCCTGGGGAATTATTATTTTTTTCATCTTTTCCAGTTTGATGGATTAACAAAAAGTAGAATCATTCTAACGATTCCTTTTTTTTATCCCCACCCCTAACTGTTCCTTAACAGAGCAATGGATAAGCTATCAATGTTGGCAACCATTACATGACCTTGAGGGAAGCCAACTTGAGACAAAATTTATGTATGAGGAGGGAGATGAATGAATTGCTCCACCCCCTCCCACAAAATAGAGCCAGAGATGTAATGGAATTATAATCGGAGACTGCGTATGTCTTGATGTGAGTCAACTTAAGATTTTCTATTAATTGGAGCAAAAAGCAACTCAATTGAAACAATAGGTGTCCAAGTATCATTTCCTGGGTGATGAATATAAAGTGAATGCTACTGAACAGAGGACTGGGAGCTCTCCTGAACAAGCCCTAAACAGAAAATATGGTTTAGTGATATCTGGTGTATTTTTTCCTTTAATTCTCTCCTCGCCTTTGGTAAAGCCTATGCTAGCTGCTGAGTGTTTTGAAGTCATTGCTACCAGTCTGTAGAAATACCCATCGCTTTCTTAGACTTCTTTGGATTCTAGAACCCTCACATTCACAAGGTCACCTCTGCCTCCAGTTCAGCTTATGGATCATCTCATTATCTGTTGAATTATATTTGGGTGAGACAGAGGGGTGCTTCCATTGTAAATAAGTAAACACTTGGAATGAATGTCAAACATGCTTGTTTCTGACTATTTCTTTCTAAATCTCTAGTTTCTTGTGAGTCTTCTTCCTTTCCTCCACACACCAACAGGAACTCCAAATTCTTCCTCTACAACATTGAAAAAACCAACTCTTTGGTCCCAAATATAGCTGTCAGCTCCCAAAGCATATCCAAATCTATCTAGGCATTCAACAGGACTTTTCTGTTGCAGAATCTATTCTTTTTGTTTGTTTGTTTCCTCAGTAGAATCTATTCTTTTTTAGAAGTGAATTGCCCTTGCATGTCAGCAAATTTAAATAATCTTGATTAAAGGTTCCAACCTTGTTTGTGTGGAAGAACGTTAGGGATTGTCTCTTCATGTGTGCTCAAGAGTAGTCACTGGCCAGAGACTTCCACCTGCATCAACTCTTTGTCACGGAGAGATTATTATTGTTTTGACCTTGGAGTTAGGATTGTAGGCATCAAGAGCAATTGTGGTAAAATGTTTTATCTTTTCCTCCTTAATCTAAATCTTATCCAATATTTTTATGTCAGCCTTACATTAAAATAGCACTGTATAGTTTTTTTTAAGCTCAGCACTGTATAGTTAACAGTATTTTTCATTCATTATCTCATTCAATAATATTCTGCAATCCTTTATATAGAAATAATAGATCAAAGCATACTCCCTATTTTTTTGGGGGGGAGGCAGCCTTGTTCCTGGAGAGCTGCTGCTGGATCTGAACTGCCAACCCAGTGGGCCACAGTCCCGCACTCAACCACTACACCACCGGGGCTCAGCCTGCACAGTCCTTTTTGAAAGTTAATATCTTCTAGATAAGGGTAAAAGTGCCTTTAAATGAATCCTTAAATCCCAGTATCCTCCCCCTTTGTCGAGTCCCTATGAGTTGGCATCTACTGGATGGCAGTGAGTTTGGTTGGTTTTGTCAGAAGAAACCATAGTAATGAGTTTCATGTGTGAATCCAACCAAAACCAAACTCTCTGCCACAGACTCCATTGTGACTCATAGCACCTGTGCAGGGCAGACTAGAACTCCCCTGTGAGGTTTCCTGGATTGTATTCTTAATCAAAGCAGGCTGCCTTCTCCCCCGGTAGAGGGGGTAGAACTGGCCCTGGGAGTCTCTGAGACTGAACTCTGCAAGAGCAGAAAGCTTAGTCTTTCTCCCTTGGAGCGGTGGATGGTTTCGAACTGCTGACTTTGCAGATCGCAGCCCAACCCCTAACCACGTCACTGCCAAGGGCTCCTTTCAGGTGCAGGCTACCACTTCTATCACAAACAGAATGTGCAGCATATGGTTCTGCAACTGGCTTTTGTATTTCAACTACTTTGAGAAATTTGTTATGGTGCTAGACATCCTATTTACATTTTCCAGCAACTTTATGGACTATGTGGCTGTGACGAGCTGCCCTGGAGTCCTGTGCTATCCCATGATTGTTGCCGATCTGACCATTGTGATCCCTTGGGTTTTCATGAGTGGATTTTCTGGATTAGGACACCAACCCTTTCTGACTAGGGTATCAGTGGACAACATTTATTCACGTGATGCTCCTAGTATTGATTTGGCTGTTTATATTTCACATTGTTTCGACCGGATTTTTTACATCATATGGGAAATAGTTTCATACTAAAATTGATCCATGTGGCTCCATGTGGAACAGAGGAAGACACACACGCGTGCACGTACACACCACGCCAGCAATCAGTGTACTTGTATTCAATCTTTATTTTGCAATAAAGACATTTCTGTTCTTTCACAACAGTTAACATAAATCGAGAGGCTGTCGAGTTGATCTAAAATTCTGTAACTCTACAAGTATTGAGAATGCCAAGATTTTTTTGGTCTTCTCTCTGTAAATCTGACAGCATACAATCTAACATCCACCTGCCGAGAATTTATATCTGGTCTCAGAAATAAGTCAAGAGAGAGAAGAAGAATGAAACTACACCACATTTACTTAAGAAATTTCTTGCATAATATTTATCTGCTCTTGGATCACTTCAACCAAAAGCTAAACAAGTTTATGCAGGTAGATAAGCCCTTTCCCTAACTTCTTAGTGATTTCCTGCAAAACCTTCAGCCATTTTATCATGCAGCACGTCTTAATAACACCACTGGAATGTGAAGCTAAATTTGATAAGAAATCTTGGTGACAATTTTCTCAATCATTTTGACATTTAAAACCGTATGTAATTTACTTAATTGTTTTATTGTAGCTGGGTGAAGGCTTACAAAGCAAATCAACAGTTTTACATTTGACAATTCATACACATTTCTTTCATCTCATGGCAGTTTGCTGAATGTTATATCACTTATCCTACTTTCTCCCTGCATTTTCGGTTTCCAACCCTCCTTCTTAACAAACCCTCAGGATTTTGTCTCTGGGTAAGTGCTGCCCTCCAGATTTCCAACGATTGTCTGGTTTTTAAGTGCCTGGGCCTTATGAGGACTGTTGTTTGCCTCATAGACCTGTGTGCTGTTTGACTGAGCGCTGTTGGGCTGAATATTGAGCAACAGGAGTGAGTTTCCATGCACGCCTGAAGGGCGACTAAGGGCCGCAGACTTTGCGATATCACCAGTCTCTATCTGACCAGTATGCTTGGTCCCTTCTACAATTTTGAGTTTTGTTCCGAAAATGAAACTTTTTTACTCCCCAAACAAAACATTTTCCATCCTATTCTATCTGGCACCTTCTAATGAGACCCATTAAGGAGCAGTCGGTAGGCATAGCTGTGCATTAGGTAGTTCTTTGATCCCAAGGTGGTAGAGATTGATATATGCCTGACACCATATGTAATTTAGAAATTATTTCTTTCCCTCAGTAATTTGACATGAAAAGAGGGAACACAAAACTAAACACACACACATGTGCACACATTAAACATAGGATGATTGTCAATTTTAAAATAAAATATTGAGCACTTCCAATGGTTGTCAACTTGTCTTTTTAGCTTTATACTGAGGTTATACTATTTTTACTCACATCTGAGTCATTTGAAATAACAGTGGAAGAACATAAGATTTTTAACAGGAATCCTCACTTATAATACTTTCATTCCCTGTGTTACATAAACAAGATAGAAATGTCTTAAATGTTTAACTTTTAGAAATGAATTCTCTGGTTCAGAGTTAAGAATAGATAAAGAGGAAGACCCATCCATGTGAGGTTTTTTATTCTTCAGAGAACAATATGAAACACTGTGTACCAAGTTGCTACCTTTTATGTTTTTAACATTTCAAGCAAATATAATTTTAGGTATTAACTGCTACTCATTTAAAAAAGTCATTATAAAAAGACCGCATTGCAGTAATAGTATTGATCTCTTTTCTAAACCTCTTCCTTATTTTATGAAAAAAAAAATATAGGTAGAAACTGAAATGGATTGTTCTTTGTGATTTTATTTTATATTTGGGAACAGAAGCAAACAACAGTGTTTACTCAAAGTTTAGAACTACAGAGTGTTTGTGGCCCAGATGAAGCTTCTCTACTGTAGAATGGAGTCATGTGCACATAGAAACTAACACAGAACCCATAAATATAAAGAATATGGGAGGAAAAACAAGAGTATTACCTATGCATTTTCTCAATATCAGGGGAAAAATTCATTTACTGTAGAACTGTCTACTATGTGCCAAATGGTGGGATAAATACACACAATTCTTACATTTAAGAAACTCTAAAAGTGACTCAGGGAGAGCTTAAAGACAATTTTTGAGATAATATGATAAGAAAAAAATCTAAGATGCTGTTAAGTTGGTTCAGTGAAACAAAACCAGTCAGGTCCTGCATCATCCTCATCATTGTTCCTATTCTTGAGCACAAGCCATAGCAGCTGGGCCACTCAATCTCACCGAAGGCCTCCCAACCCTCTGCTTTACCACACACATGATGTCTTTCTCCGGGGACTGGTCCCTTCTGATGAGATGTCCTTCCTATGAGGCACCGAGTCTTGCTATCCTTACTTCTGAGGACCATTCTCGTTGGATTTCTTCCAAGACAGATTTGTTTGGTCTTCTAGTAGTCGATGGTACTTTCATATTCTTTGTGAGCACCATAATTCAAATACATCCATTCTTTTTTTTTAATCTTTATTCACTGTCCAGCTTTCACATGGTAGGAGGCAATTCAAAAGGGCATGGTATATGGTTCAGATGCACTTTAGCTTCTGAAATCTGAAATCTGAAAATAAGTAGATCGAAGATAGATAGATAGATGATAGATAGATAGATGCACAGATAGATGCACAGCCTCAGAGGGGGGTAAAAAAAGCTCGCTGGGGAGAATTGATTAACATATAAACACTCTCATTTAATTCAGTATTTAAAATCCTAACAAAGATTCTCAGATCTAGCCTCAATAGACTTGGTATGAACATGAGACATAAAAAATGAGATAAAGAAACTCTAATTGCCTTGACAGGGTCACTGAAGAACTAAGAAAACTCAGCAAGGTGAGATTTTTAAATGGACTCATAATGTGAGATCAAAGAACCAATCACAGAACTCTGTTCCTGAAGATAGCATAGAGACTGCTTCCGCTAAGGCAATAGGAATGCATTAGTAAGGGGCTATTGACATATTTGAATTTGCTGAGATAGTTAAGTTTATTGTGTCAACCTGGCTAATTGAAGGGCAATTTCAACTCCTGGTAAGCCACTGACATGGAACAATCATCTGTCTGCATAGGGAACATACACAGACACTTTCTGTCCATGTACGTACACCCAGGCTAGGATGGACTCCTTAATCTCTGAGTGGGGGGATAGTTGCTAAGGGTTTAAAGAGATCAAGTATATCAAATGCTTTTCTCTTGAGGTACTTTAGGGAAAAAAGAATTTATCTCTAGGAAAAATATGGCCAAGATGAGTTTTTAAGCATAATTTAACCAAATATTCTAGAAATAGGTCATTCTTATTTATACAAAATCTTCTAGAAAATGGAAGAAACCCCCCCACACACACACACACAAACATACATTATTTTATGAAGGTAAGATCGGTATCACATTAGATAAGAATGAGGGAAAATTGTAATAGATCTCTCTTACTCATAAGCATAGATGATTCTAAGTAAAATATCAGAACACTAGACTTGCACATCTAGTTATAATGCATTACCTTGTGAGCTTGGTGAGCCTTGCCTTTCTAGTTCTCAAGTCTCTTGCTTTTTGATGGTTGAACCAGGGTGAAGCTGCCTTAGCCAGTTCCCTGCTTCAGCTGGCAAAGCTCACTTCCTGCAAGTCACACCTGTAGAGAAGCCACATGGACCTAACCAGGTGCAGCCCTGGGAGCTGGAGCAGCCCCGTGGAGACCCCTGCCAGTGCTGAGATGCCGACCCAGTCACTGGTTCGCCTTCCTCCTGCAGTCAGTGTCATTGCGTGTGTTTTGTGAGATGGAGGAGGATTTTGTAGATCGGTGATCAACATATGGGCTAATGTTGGACTTATGGATTTGGACAGCGCTGTACTGGGTTGCTTTCTTAATGTACACTTACCCTTTATATAAAACTCTCTTGTACCTGAGTTTCTGCAGAGTTATTTCTCTAATGTCCCCAGATTAACACTGACTAATCTCTGTAGGAAGGCATGCAATAGTAGACAGTGCCAAAAGAGTGGGCATCCCGGCACAGTAAGGTCGAGGAGAAGCGTGTGGACTAGCTAGTATTGTGAACTGGTGTGTCTCAAATAGCTAAACTGCCAGGTTAGGTTCCCAAATATTGACAGAAGAACAGACTCTGAACAATCATTCCAGTGATCCCTTTATGGAATTGGTATTTCCTGCTCCAGCACACTCTCAGATTTTGCTGGATTAAAAGTTTATCTATCTATGAGTTGAAGTCAAGAGATGTTTCTTTTTGAGGACACTGTAAGTTGCATGTACACATGAAACTATAATCACTTAGTTATTTTAACTTTGCATTCTAACTGACCAGCAGACAAACACAGATGTTTCCATATTGATGAAAAATAGAAAGATGAACTCTGATTATCACAGAAGCTGTGCTTGGGCAGCTTAAGATACATAGGGAAGAATGTGTGTGGAACTCGGGACATTCACCGCGGCCTATCTCAATGCTTGCCCATTCATTGATCATTGTACATGGGCAATTAGAGCAACCATGACCCTCTAAAGTGAATGTGGTTGATGGAGCATAGGCCTTGGCTTGCTGGTGTGCTGACCCAAGGGTGGAGGAAATCTAAACTGGGTATTGGAGGAGGAATACAGTGACTACCAGCCAAAGTCCTGATCTCTTGCTACAGTACAGACTGCAGCTCATCCACTATTCTTTACCTATATTAAGTCTTCTACTCCCATAAAGAGCAACAGTCTTTGAAACTCACAGAGGCAATTAGACCCTGTCCAATAGCATCATTGTGAGTCAACACTGACTTGATAGCAATGAGACTGGCTTGGTTTTGTATCATTTTTTAATGGTATAAATGTTCCCATTGTTGTTAATAGAACTACCAATATAACACTACTAGGTCTGAAGTTGTGAAGCAATACATACAAGTACTCCTTATGAACTAGTAGGAGCCTAGGGCCGAGGCTCAAAACATATTACCTGCATGTAAGTCTTGCAGCAAAAGACAGAATAGGCTAGGCAAACACAGGGTTACCAGGTTGGATTGATAAAGATGGGGGAAAAAAACAAACAGAACAAAAAGCAAACCTCTCAACTGGAGCTCTAAGGTAGAAGGGATAAAAATTGCCTATTCCATAACAAGTTGGCTGAGGAGAGAAGTGTCTATGGAGAAGGAAAAAAACGAGGAGTTTGAAAGCGGCTTCCCTTGAAGAAATGGATTTCTGGAGTAATCCGGGACAATGCTCAGTTCAATTTTGGATCGTGTGTGTGTGTGTGTGTGTGTGTGTGTGATAGAGATTCAGAAATAGCTAGTGGGAATCATATGCCTGGAGCAGGGGTGCTCAATATGTCAATTGTGATCTACTGGTCGATCACAAATGTAGTGTGGGTAGGTCACATGACAGTAAAAAGAAATAGACCTAAGCCTATCATCAATCCTGTCACTTAATTGATATACAGCGCAGCCAATCAGATGCAATTTTAGGTGTCAGATACATGTGCAAATAACGGCGATAAATGCAGCAAAACAGACAAGCTGTTATCGCCAATTTTTAGACCTTGGTTTTTTTCTCTTAAACGTAAGAAAGGGTATTAAAATGAGTGGGAGAGCTGGACCAACTAAGAAGTCAAAAACGTATCCCTTTCATATGGAATGGAGATTTTGACACAACAAGTCCAGAGTGCATGAACAGTTCTGGAACTGACTCACAGGAGAAGGTACCCCAAAATGAGAAAATGCGCTACCTCCTTGACTGCATTAGTCAGTTCTACTTACTTACGTGAGTCAGCCTTTTCCCACATAAAGATCATTCTGTGCAAGTATGATTCCACCATGACTGATGATCATGTGGAAGTGTGCTTGAGGCTGGCTGTCAGCAGCTTCTGTCTGGACTATGCATCCTTAGTTCATTCCATTCAGTGCAAGTCATCAGAGTAAACTCAGGTAATGACAAAAAATGTACATAGTTCATTGTGTTGTATTGTACAATATGGACTCACATGATTATACACATACATAAACAGACATTGTACATATAAAGAATTTTCAATGAATGTCTGAATAAATGTAACAATAAATAAATAAATATATGCTTAGTATTTTTGTAATTAGTAGATCATTTTACTTGTTTTTTTTCTTTTTTAGAATTTTTAAAATCATTTTTTTGGGGGGGCTCATACAGCTCTTAGCACAATCCATCCATTCTGTCAAGCACATTTGTACATTTGCTATCATCATCATTCTCAAAATTTTCTTTCTACTTGCGCCCTTGGTATCAGTTTCTCATATTTCCCTCCCTCACCAATCCCCCCTCCCTCGTGAACCTTTGATAATTTATAAATTATCATTAATTTGTCATGTCTTACACTGTCCGACATCTTCCTTCACCCACTATCCTATTATCCATGCCCCAGGGAGGAGGTTATATGTGGATTCTTGCAACCTGTTCCCCCTTGCTCCCCTACCCTCCCTTTACCCTCTCGGTTTTGTCACTCTCCCCACAGATTCTGAAGGGATCATCTGGCCTGGATTCCCAATGTTTCCAGTTTCTATCTCTACCAGTGTACATCCTCTGGTCTCACCGGATTTGTAAGGCAGAATTGGGATCATGACAGTGGGGAGGAAGCATTTAGGAACTAGAGGAAAGTTGTGTGTTTCATCATTGCTGCACAGCACCCTGACTGGCTCATTTCCTCCCTGTGACTCTTCTGTAAGGGGATTGATCTAATCATTTTTTTTTTTTTTAGGCATCACTGCCCTCAGGTGGTGGGAGTAGGAGGCCCAGCCTTTGCTCCTGAGAGCTGGAGATCTAATCATTTTATAAGTAGCTCGAATGCTGAAAAAGTGTGAGCACCCCTGATCTGGAGCTTAGGAAAGAGCTAAAGGTGTGGAAGCTACACAAGATATTATTGTGGAAATTTATAGTTGACATCTCCTTTTCATTTTTTGGAATACTCTGTGCCTTCCCTCCTCCTTCCCCAGCCAACAGTGGATGTTTTCTATATTTGAGGCCCTGAGGGTAGGGCTGTTACTACAGAAGTGAAAAGAGAAAGATGAGTCAATGCTCAGTTTATAACTTTCCAAACAGAGCTCTGAAATCTCCCGATAGAGAAAATAGGTGGAGAGAAAGGAGCTTTTGAGTTTAAATGGCCTGGGTGGCGAGGACCAACAACCTTAGTTTCTGTCGTGTGCAATAAATCTGGGGAGAGTAATTCCGGAATACACAGACGGTTTTCTGACTTTGGTGACAGAGCTGGAGATGAAAGCAAGGGATAGATGAGTGTCTGAAGAAGGACCCCACTTCCTGCCAGCATCCTCACTCGGAGCTAGTGACGGGGAGCAGGCATAGGATTCCCTAAGGATTGGGTGGCTCAGGGAAAAAGTGATTTGCTCTCCTCCATCAGAGACCCTGGGAGCCCTGGTAGCACACTGGGTCACGCTTTAGGCTGCTAACCTCAACTTCAGTTGTTTGAAACCACCTCGGGAGAAAGATGGGGCTTTGTATGCCTAGAGAGAATGATAGTCTCAGAAGCCCACAGCAGCAGTGCTGTCCTGTCCTGTAAGGCTGTGATGAGTCTGTGTGAACCCCCTGGCAGGGTGAGCAGAGAGCCTGTTGAGAAGTGAGTTTTAGACTAACAGCTCTCAACCTAGGGGTCGCCACTCCTTTAGGAGTGACCCCCTTTCACAGGGGTCGCCCGATTCATAACAGTAGCAAAATGACAGTTATGAAGTAGTAACCAAAATAATGTTATGGTTCGGGATCACCACAACCTGAGGAACTGTATGAAGGACCACAATGTTAGGAAGGTTGAGAAGCACTGCTCTAACCCGTTCTTCCTGGGGTCAGCAAATGGTGCAATTGGAAGTAGAATGTGGTGTGACTTGACCTGGGAGGGTAAACTGAGGTCCCCAAAGATTTCTGTCTCCAAAGCAGCAGGGGATAGATAGGATCTGAAAGATTTTACAATCCCAAGAGACTCTTTCCAACATTTTAGAAATGCCTGAAAACAAGCAGAGACTAAGAGGTATGACTCAGACAAAACCGGCTGTGTGAATTCCAGCGTAGTGGTGTGACCACAGCTAAACAACAAACACTTTCTTCGTGGCCATGACCAATAGACATTCCCGTACAACAGTCTGCTCCTGAGGGAACAAGGGAAAGGAAAAGCAAGCATATGTGACAAAGTGAAAGCATGAAAAGACTAAGAAAACCTGGTATGAAGACATCTGATTTACCACCACAACTCTCCTCCATTAGACAAACCAGGAGCTCCATGCGAAAAAGGAATTGGAGAGAAATACACCCTGCCCATTATCCCGTGCCCATCTCCCAGAACCATGCCAATAGCCTGATAAATTATGCTCATTAAAATGCCAAGATTTCAAGTGTAACACGTTCCTGCACCCCAGGATAATTAAGAAACTGAACTGGGACTAGATTAGAAAGATCTATGACTGCAAAAAAAATTCATGTGCAAGGGGGATTGAGATTCTAAATGAACTAATCTTGGGATTGAACTACCAAATGTGTTCAATTATGTAGGCATAACTGCAGAAGGAAGACAGAGAGGGCATGAGGGATTGTTTTCAAAACCTCTCACTCTAAGTGGACTTTGCATGAGGAAGATTGAAGATGAATCCACGTGTTTGATTTGTGGCGCTGGAGAAGAATGCTGAAAGAACATGGGCCGCTACAAGGACGAACAGATCTGTCTTGGAAGAAGTGTAAGCAGGGTGCTCTTTAGAGATAAAGATAGCAAGACTTCATCTTGCGTGCTTTGGACACAGTGTCAGGAGAGACCAGTCCTTTGGGAAAGGGGAAGGGCAGCGTCAAAGAGGAAGGCCCTTGATGAAATGGACAGAGCTGTGGCTGCAGTAATGGTCTGGCTGTGAGCTCAATGGTCAGGTTGATGAAGGACCCTGCGGCGCCTTCGTTCTGCTGTGCATAGAGTGGCTGTGTGTCCCAGCCTAACACCTAACACCATCCCCGCCTCATATACAAGCACTTCTACCATCAGGGGCTGGCGACTGAAAGGGTTAGAATGCTTCTCACAGGAGAGAGGGCCATCACAAAGGAAGAGGGTGGGCCTCTGAGCAACCAAACCCACTGGCATTGAGTTCATTCCAATTCCCAATAAGCCGCTGACAGGAACAATCGTCTGTCTGCGTAGGGAACACACACAGGCACTTTCTGTCCATGTATGTACACCCAGGCTAGGCTGGACTCCTTAATCTCTGAGTGGGGGCATAGTTGCTAAGAGTTAAAGAGATCAAGTATATCAAATAATTTTCTCTTGAGGTACTTTAGGGAGAAGGGAATTTCTCTCTAGGAAAAATATGGCCAAGATGAGTTTTTTAGCATACTTTTACCAAATATTCAAGAAATAGGTCATTCTTATTTATACAAAACCTTCTAGAAAGTGGAAGAACCCCCCCCCCACACACACACACACATACATTACTTTATGAAGGTAAGATCGGTATCACATTAGACAAGAATGAGGGAAATTTTTAATAGATCTACCTTACTCATAAACATAAATGATTCTAAGTAAAATATCAGAACACTAACTTGCACATCTAGTTATAATGCATTACCTTGTGATCGTCCTACACAACCACTGAGAATAAATAGGAAACCCATAGGAACAGTTTCAAAATTTGTTTATAGACACTGAAAAACTTTTGAGGCAGCCAGGACTTGAGGGGCCCCCATCTTGGAAAGGAGAGGAGGGTTGGCAGGTGAGCATACTCCCGTGTTGAAGTTCTTTGCTTGGGGGACTGGTTGAATCTCAAAGTGGAAGAAAAGTTGCTAAGAGTCCGAGAAGTCATCAGAGATTTTGACATTTTCATGGGACTTGGGAGGTGAAAGTAGAGTTTAGGAAAATCCATATAAATAGCACTCGAAGATACCAAGATATATCACCTTTGTAAAATAATGTGTGTGGGAGTCGGAGGGCATTTCTTCTTCCATTTTCTAGAAGGTTTTGTGTAAGCAAGAATGATCTATTTCTTGAATATTTGATGAAACTTTGCTAAAAAAAATTCGTCTAGGTCATATTTTTGCTAGAGAGAAATTCCTTTTTCCCGAAAGTACCTCCAACCAGCCCCAGGCGACCAGGCACAAGAGTGTCAGGGGACCCAGCCCTGGTGTTGTGAAGGCACTGATCTGGCTCTCGGAGCTTTCCTGTCAATTCTGACTCATAGTGACCTTACCCCACAGTGTAGAACTGTCCCTGTAGGTTTCTGAAACTGTGCCTTTCTAGGGGAATAGAGAGTCTCCTCACTCTCCTGTGGATTGGCTGGTGGGCTCAAACCACAAGGACTCCTGAGTTTTCACCAGTCTGACAGAACTCTTGATTGGGATTCTCGTAGGGGTTGGCGGTAGGATCAACAGTAGACCAAGGGGGACAGAGGCTGTCATCAAAATTTGTTTTCATTTGTTATTGAAATCTGAGATAGCAAACCTCCCGAATTGGATGAAGGCGATTTGCCACATTCTAATTGCCTGCTGCCAATTAGGTGAAACCAGTCTGGAGACAAATATTACCCAGGGTCTCTGCTATTTTTTTTTTATAGAAAGTACCCAACATGGAGTAAAACTTTCATAACAAAAAGAGACAGACTTGGAAAAGATTATCAATTAAAACAGGTCTGCAGATGATCTGTAATTATCAGACATTAGTTTTAAAGAACTGATTCACATAAGGGAGAGTTAGTGCTGTCATGCATATAGTGGCTAAAATGCTTGACTGGTCATTGCAAAGTCAGAAGTTCAAACCCACCCATTTCTCTGAGGGAGAAAAGAACTGGTCATCCACTCTTGTAAAGATTGCAGACTAGGGGCTGAGCCCCAATGGTGTAGTGGTTGTGTGAGGGACTGCGGCCCACTGGGTTGGAGGTTCAAATCCAGCAGCAGTTCTCCAGGAGCAAGGCTGGGCCTCCTACTCCCACCACCAGAGAGCAGTGATGCCCCCCAAGAACATTATATATAAAAAAAAGCTATATGTAGGCACAAAGGGCCCAAAATAGGATGCTCTTAAACATCCCGTGCTGTCCCGCCATCCGCACGAGAAGGAAGCCCTGCAACAGACTGCTTGTCTAACTTTGCCCTGTCATTGAGCAGGTGAATGGAATGGGAACCAAATGCAGTTACAGAAAACGAAATAGTAACACTTCTGACACTATTGAGATTTCCTAGGAACCCTGGTGGCGGTGTAGTGGTTACACTTTGGGGCTGCTAACCTCAAGGTCAGTAGTTTGAATTCACCGCTTGGCTCCATGGGAGAAAGGTCAAGTTTTTTGCTCCCACACCGAGCTATAGCCAGGGGAACTCCTACTCTGTCTTACAAGATCACTATGAGTCAGAATGAATTCAAGGATGGTGAGCCTTTTTTGTTTGTGTGTTAGTTCATTTTACTGACCTCTGAGTCAGATGGACATTATAAGGTTGGTAGCTAGACCAGGTTGAAGACAATGGAGGGGTCCAGACAGATTATAGTAGGAGAGGAGGGGGGAAGGGGAGACAAGCCTAAAAGAGCTAAAAAATTAGTGAGAGGAGGTTGCTAGCAAATATTAAAAGAGAGAATTAAATAACTGTTAAACAGAAGCTTTTAAAAAGTTCCTTAGACTGGTTCGTCTCAAGGTACAGTGTAGGCAACAATGAAATACGCAACTTTTCTCTAGTTCTTAAATACTTCCTCCCACCCACTATCATCATCCCAATTCTATCTTACAAATCTGGCTAGAACAGAGGATTACATTGGTATGGATAGGAGCTGGAAACATGGGGAATTCAGGACAGATGATCCCTTCATGACCAGTGGTGAGAGTGGTGATACCGGGAGGGTGGAGGGAAGGTGGAATAGAAATGAGGAACCAATTGCAGGGATCTCCATATAACCTCCTCCCTAGGATACAGACAACAGGGAAGTGGGTGAAGGGACACATCAGACACTGTGCGAACAATATGACAAAATAATGTTAATTTGTAAATTATTAAGGGTTCATAGGGGAAGGGAAGCGGGGAGGGAGAGGAAATATGGGAAGCTGATATGGGGAGCCTAAGTGGAGTGGAAGGAGGATGTTTAGAGAATGATGATGGCAACAAATGTGTAAATGTGGACTGCATACAATTGATGTATGTATTGATCATGATGAGTTGGATGAGCCCCCAATAAAATGATTTCAAAAATTCCTTAGACACTCATTAACCCACACTGTACTTTTTGTACTGCTGCCTTCTGTATCCTAATGAATATTAAAACTAGATATGAAGGGCTGAGCCCCGGTAGCGTAGTGGTTGTGCGCGGGACTGCGGCCCACTGGGATGGAGGTTCGATTCCAGCTCCACGGAGCAAAGGCTGGGCCTCCTACTCCCACCACCTGAGGGCAGTGATGCCCCCCCCCCAAAAAAAAACAACTAGATATGACAAAGGCTAGGTTATATAAATAAAAGAACTAGAAAGTCTAGACAAAACTAACTGGTTTATAGTCACTTACTGCTCCTTAGCCCTGGTGGCAGAGTGGTTGTACATTAGGCTGTGAGCTCCAAGACCCTAAATTCAAAACCCCTAGCAACTCTGCTGGAGATGTGGCTTCCTACTCCTGTGAACAATTATGGTCTTGGCAAGTCTCAGGAGGCAGTTTGCGTCCACACAATGGTGGTGACTGAGTTTTTTTGTTTGGTTTTTTACCACTTTGGGAGTTCATGTAAAGATTTGAAGGAAGGATAGGTTGATGACCAGGGATAGAATGATGACACCATAGGAAATTTCTAAAGCTGCATGGACTTTTATACAGAGCATCCCCCAACACAGACACCTGTCTTATTATGGACACTATCACACTGCTTCTTACCTGGTTGTGCACAGTAATTTAAATCAGGTCAACCTGAATTTAGTTGAAGGCAGTTTAGGTGGTCAAAATAGCAGGGATCTGTTCAAGAGAAAAGAATTTCCCATCTTCCCATAGCATTCTCCACAGTGGGATGGTTATTGGACCACCATCATCTGACCCCAACTTCTTGATCTGAACTTTCTCTTAACTACAATAGGAACCCCAGGGAAAGAACAGCCTCGGATTGCTACTCTCAAGGTCACCAGTTCAAACTCACAAGTGGTTACATAGAAGAACAATAAGGCTCTCTGTTCTCTGAAAGATTTACAGCTTGGAAACCTTAAGAGCAGTTCTCTTCCAGAGATGGGATGGCCATGAGTGCTTTCCGTTTTCTTAACGCCGAGTGCCAGATGCATAGCGACTCTCCAATCTTGCAGGTGGGAAATATTGATGACTCTAGCTCATTCTGTATTAGTGGCTGTTTATTTCTTCATTCTAATTTTGAACTCAGAAGAAATCCTGAGTCACACCAGTGGTACTTGAATTATCTTAGTTAGAACCTATATACTATATTCTTTATATATATTCATTATATTCTTTATTTTATAAACTTGGGTGATATCTGATTTTTCATCAGCTGTAGACTGTGGTATTTCTACCATCCATTTTAGTAGGAGTAATGAAAGTAGTTTCCATGGCTATTAGATTCCTCAGGTGGGAAATACTTTGGTTCTTGGCTTCACATGTAAAAGAATTCACACTGAAGCCTGGTTTGAGATCCCAGTGACTTTTTATAAAGGGTAGAAGCAGTTTCAGGTTTTACACAGGCACCCTCAGGGCACTTCACACCCACTCGTGGTGACCTGACCACAGCCCAAGCAAGGAGCAGGTGGAAAAGAGGATGGTGGGCTCCTGATCAGGCGTTTGAGGGCCCTCCACTGGGAGGCATGGTCAACGGTACTGGTTGACCCCATTGACTGAAGTATGCCCACCTGGCCCAGATGGGGGCCCACCCAAGTGTACCGGCTTCCGGGATCACGGGCCTGACTGCGCATGCTCTCTAACCTTTATCTGCTTTGAACGTCCTATAAGGGGGGGGAGGGAGGTCTTGGCCTAGAGGGGCAAGTCCTGGTTTCTGCCTCTAGCTACCTACTTGTAATTATGCCCTGAAACCACATAAATGTTCCATTTTGATATTACATCTATGTGCTACATGTGTGACGTATACATAAATCACACGTGTGAATATAGGTATGTGTATATATAAATATATATAAATAATTAGGGGGAATATTATTTGCCAAAGGAGCTCTGGTGGCACGGTGGGCTCTGCTTTGAGCTGTGGACTACAAAGTCCGAGCCCTGGACTAACCAGTTACCCTCAGGCTGTCTACTCCGATGAAGAGCTGCCGGCTCAGAAAGCCGAGGAGGCCTTATGCCTTGTTCTGTGGAGTTGAAACCAACCCAATGGCAGTGGGTTTTGAATTTTTGATTATTCTCCAAGCAAAGGGATACAACAAATACTTTTAGATTGTTTATTAACCCACTAAAAAGTATAGATGTGCGAGTTTGTTAATGCTATCATGGCTTTTAAAAAATCTTATTTAAAAAAAATTTTATCATGGCTTTTTACATTGAGTTGTCAAATAATTCCTGGCCATTTTTGCACACATTGCCACCTCTTTCCACGTAATGCATAGAGTACAGTTTAGATTGTATATTAATAAAATTCCGATATACCTATAATATGAACTGAACTTGCAAACACAACTAAAATGTAACAAAAACGTACACTGTCATCAGTCTTGTTCCCACATACAAGCATTTTAAACCTTAGACCGGATTCTTTAAGGAAAATCAAACTTAATTTGATTTTGAAATTTAAAATTTTGCAACACGTAGCACGTGACAGCCATCGGAAACAGATTACGGATACTAACTTACATAATGGGTATTCTCCCCATTCTCTGGTGGGGGGGGGGCGTTCTTGGACGAGAGTTTTCGTGTCATTATAGAACTACAAACCCATTCGGCATGAATATAAAATGGAATGACCACTCTATGCAGAAGGTTCAAGTTCAGGTGATCCCTGGCCTTCTTTGCTACCTTTTGGAGGTCCTTCAGGTTGTCGCTTAGATAAGCCGGTCTAGAATTAGGTGTAAGTCTGCAGGCTAGACGTTATTGATGCGCTTCAGAGATGGGCGGGTCATGTGACAGGAAATCGTTTATAAATCGGCCCAGCGGATACAAATCACAAGGAGAGGGGTTCGGATCCTGAGTCCCAAGGAGGGGGATCCCTTTAGGCGCCTCCATCAGCGGCCGCACGCTCAGGCCGGGCTCTCCGGCCAGAAAGCGCTCTCATTCCTAAAGTATGATGAAACCGGGGTTCTTCCGCTTCGGGACAAAGGCATTCCCGTTTCCAGGCCTCCAGGCGGAGGTTCTGGGGGACTTGTTGCCGGGGAAAACCGCAGCTCCGTCTCCCCAGGGTAGGGCGGCAGCTTTTCCCGGCCTGCTCTGCGCCACGCCCCGGGGCCGCCAGCTCCCCGAGTCTGGCCCGGGAGTCTCCAGCCCCCCGGCGCGGTGCGCAGACCAGGGCGCGGACCAGGGCGCGGGCGCGCCCCCAGCCCTGCCCAGGCCGCCACGCGCGCCGCCGCGCAGGGGCGCGAGCGCGCCGCGGGCCCTTCCCGCCGCCCTGGCCCTCGGCGGGAGCGCGGGCTCGCCGGGCGGCGCCGCGGCTGCTGGGGGCGTGCCACCTCCTCCGCCTCCGCCTCCTGCCCGCCTCCCCCCCTGCCCCCCCTTCTGCGCGGAGCCCCGGGCGGGGTGGAGCGCGTCGGGTGTGCGGGCACGCTTCGGAAATGGCAGCGGGCGCGGTGGAGGTGTTCGGGCTGCTGGAGGACGAGGTGCGGGGTCGTGGGGCTGCGGGGCGGGCATGGGAGCGTGCGGGCGACCAGCTGGAGGCGGGGGCCCGGGCCAGCAAGCCCGCTGTCAGCCCACCCTCCCTCTGCGCGCCGGCTCGCGGGGCGCGCGGGGGCTTGGAGGCCGGCGGGCGATGGTGGGGACGCGACTTGCTGTAGGAAGTCCCGTTTTCTTCGCCAGCCAGACGACTCCACACCCTCCTCCTCCGGGGGCCGCCGCCCGCCCGGTGTGTTCCCTTCGGGGAGTGTGCGGGGGGCCTCGGCAGTTGGGGACGCTGTGTGAGCAGAGGGATCTCTACAGCCGCTGGCCCTTCCCGCCGCCCGCGGCCGAGTGTGCGTGAAACCGCGGCGGGAGGGGGCGGTACGCGGAGCGGAGGGTCAGCGAATTCTCCCGCTCTTAGCATCCGGCTCTTAGCATCCCAGATGTGCCCCAGCCTGGTGGGCGGCGTCCCCACAGGCTTGCTTGGACTCCGACCTGGAACCTCGCGTGAATTGCCGTTCGCTTTTCCGTCCGAAACCTCCCCGGGCCCACGGAGGGCGGGGTTGGGAGAGCTTGCAGCGCTTTCTTTGCCTGTTCCAACGCCTACAAGTGTTAGTGGGAGGCGTTCGTTCTCGTTTTCACCTGGTTCCGTTGATATTAGACGTAAAGCCAAGAAAAGCATACTTCGAAGGACTTCCCCCACGCGCTCCTTCCGAAAAGTAAATGATGGGCTTTGAAGAAGGCAGGCCGGTCTCTTAGCGCAGAGACGTGTGCTAGCCCTGCTGTCCAGTGACTAAAAAGAAGGCCGTTGGAAGAACTGATCCTCTTTCCAGGCGATGATTCGTAGTGATTGCCCCACAATGGGAGTGTGTGCAAGTCAAAATGCTAGATGGTCTAACAGCGAACAGTGAAGATGGAATCCCCCCCCCGCCCCCCGCCCCGATAACTTGAACAAGCTAGCCCATATCCTCTTTTATTAAAAAGCAGCCTTGGTGGTGTAGTTGTTACCCGACGGGCTGTTAATGACAAGCACTTTGCAACCACCGGCCTCTCCGTGAAAAAAAGATGGGGCTTTCTACCTCCATCAAGAGAGGGAAAAGAGAAGGTTCTCATTTTAGCTTTGAAACTGAAGTGAACCCCAAGGGCCAGTTCTTTGTACCATCGAGTCGTTATGAGTTGGCATCAACTCCATGCCACTGAGTTGTGTGTTTTTTTAATGCTCGAGATGTGACTCAGCGGTAAATCCACCAGCACATTTTAAATGTACAATGTAGGTAGCTTCTGATAAGGAGCCCACAAACCACTTGCTTCCCAAGGTCAGGGGTAGGGACCCACTAGACACTGCTCAGAAGGATGTGGTACTCCGCTTCCTTTACAACCGTGCAAACTCTTTGGGAGCAGTTCTTCTGTTTCTGAGTGGGAGATGATGGGTTTAGTTTCTGTCTTTCTCTCTTTTCTTTAGCTTCTAATACTGACTTGATGTCTTCAAATGTCTTTGGCTTTTCCCTGAAGAATTCTTTGTTTATAAAAAGAGAGCAGGTTGTGTCAGGGTATTTTGAGACTGTTTATGTGATGCGATTAGAATGTAGATTCTTAGTGAAGGCTGCCAGAAGAGAAACTCAGCAGCGATGGAAACATGGTTGCAGCTTCTGGCATCCCCCCCACCCTCCAAACAAACAATAGTCAATATGTTGTGTTGAAGCTAGTTCCCTAGCTGATGTCCACATCGTTATCCTAAAGAAGATTTTAGGGGAAGCTAGTAACATTTCACCTCTGGTAGTTTTCTTCATATTAGTCTGATCTCCCAGTTTGTTACAGCTTGTTAGACTGTAGATCACCCTCAGCTGGCCTCCCACCCACTGCACTACCTTTGAACTTTCTTTCGAAGCAGTGGTTGCTTCTGAGAGCCAGGCTCTGCTTTTCCAGATTTCCCATCTGAGCCCTCTCATCAGGGTTGGTCTTCTCCCTCTTGGTTCAGGACCTGTACTTTCATTTAGCTGCTTCTCACGTCACTCTTTTGCCCAGCTGAAATAAAACTAATTTTGACAGTTAATGGGTCATCAGTCGTCACCTTGGACAAAAGGCCAGAAACTCCACCCTTTTGTAATGAGTATTTTCCAAACTTGTTGAAGTATTTGTACAACCGGGAAGACTCAAATCAGTGTTTGGTCTGTCCTGTTTGCTTGGTGGGGGCCTGGTCATCAGTCCCGTGACTGCAATTTCCTCCCATTTTCCTCTGTCCTCTTCAAGCATTGAGAACAGGAATGAGACATGGTGGTGACCTGCCTTCCCCTTCTGCTATTGTAATTTGGGTTGTGCATTAAGTCAGAGTTATTAACTTTCTGCTCGGTATCACATACTGTACTCAGCACTGAGAATAGACAAAGGGGGGAAAGCAAGCCTCCACATTTAAGGAGCTTACAGTCTAATAGGAAAGATGAAATCTACTTGAGTGGTAGAGGTTGCCATCTCATAGCGGTCAGGTCACTTGCCATTTATTTTCTGAACCATTACAAAAGCAGGAGAAGGCTGAAAAAAATACACCCTTCTAGCCTCTTCTCTTAGATGAAAAACATTGCAGCTATGTCATTCCTGTGATTCACTGATGAGTCTGGGAATAGGCAGCCCTCTACTGTTGATTAAAAGTAAGGTAGCTTTTTTTTTGCAGGGAAAAAAGATTCTCATTTTAGCTTTGAAACTGAAGTGAGGAGAAAAATGCACGGAAATAGAATTGAACCCCCAATAAAATGATTTATAAAAATTTTTTAAAAAGGAGGGATAAAGAGGAGCTTATACCGAGGGCTAAGTAGAAAATATTTGGAAATGTCGATGGTACAAATATGCTTGATACAAATGATGTATTGAACATTATAAGAGCTATAAGAGCCCCCAATAAAACCATTAAAAAAACTAGAATAGAAAATAAAGAGAATTGCAATTTATTTAATCAGGTGTCCTGAATAGCCAGAGTCACTCTAAATGTAGTAGTGTTTAAGGATTCTAAAGTTTAGATTGCAATATTTCTCTCTCTCTCTCTGTCTTCCCAGTTAGTTTTAGTTCATCATCCATATAAAAGTGTCTTCTAGTGAGAAAATGGCCTTGGTTTCTCTTACATTGTATAAAAGTCATGTGCAGAATTTGGCACTGACATTGAAGCATTCAGAGATGAAGGCAGAAAGTGAATATAGCATACCAGATTTTCTCTTGGGATGAAGAGGAGAGCAGGAATGTCCCGCCATCTTTGGTGGGGAGGGGCATGGTGAACTTAAAGAGTGGAATTCAGCATCCAGCTTCGGTTGAGTGATCTCCCCTGGCATTATTTACCTGTCCTTCCCCCCATTATGTTTTGGATATTAAATTAGTTCCCTTGATTAGGTGCGCTCACTTGAGGGTTGGAAGGTGCCAGAGTGTAGTTCTGGCTGTCTCTGCCACACGAGTAGTTAGGGAGAGGTGGAATTTTTCTGCCAAAGGGTTCCAGCCTGGTCCCAGTTTGTGGGTACTGACAAGAAGTTGCAGAAGTAGTAGACACATCTAGATTGAAGTTAGAAGATAAGGCCTTTCTCAAAGTTCTGTTGGTGGCCTTCTCTGGAGCAGCTTCCTGGGTGGGCCAGTTTTGTCATATTGGTCCTGACCGCTGAAGGCCAAGCCTGTAGCTCATTCCCTATGTTGATGTGGTGTCCCTCATACCCATTCGCATGGGATGTGTGTTATATATCTACGTGTGTGTGCATATATATGTATTGTCTTTGTTAAGTGCCTTGAGTCATACCAACTTCTAATGGCCTGTGTGCCACAGAACGAAGCACCACCCAGCCTGCACTGTGCTCTCTTTGTTCTGTAAACACATAGTTGCAACTACTGTGTCAGCTCATCATCCTTTTATGCCTTAGCTGTCATGAAGCAACTTATTTTTAAATGCAATGATAATATCAACAATTGAATGCAAAAGGGAGAGTTGACATGTCAGTAGGCTGATAAGATCCAATTTTATCAATAGATGATAAAATTCTTAAGGGATGTGGAGTACTAACTTTTTTACCATACCACATTTTTAATAAAATGAATATTCCAGGCATTTCACAACAAGAAAAATGAGTTAGTGAACTTGACTGTTTCCAAGTCAGTGAGCTTATTGTTTCCACAATCCATTTAAATTCTATTGATTTTCAAAAATGAAAAACCAACTTTCACCAATTTTTCTTTAGCTAGCTCATACTTCAAATTGATGCTTTCCCCCCAAAATGCTATAATTATAAATGAACATATGAAAAGAGAATATAGTAATCAGAAAACAAACATTATCACCAATTTCAATATTTTAGTTTTGATAGCTCAGCTCTAACATATTAAAATTAAAATACTTATTTCTGTTCTTTCCTCTTACATATTTTTCAGTGATCTCTTCACAATTAACCCTTCAAACAATATCTACCAGCACAAAAAATTAGGGTGGCTAATCCACTCTTTCTGGAATTGTATGCATGGAGGGTGTTGAGTCTCTTTAAGGACAAAAATCCACATTTCAGAAGTGCATTCTGCGATCATTCATGTTAGGAATATGTGTGAAACAATTTCAACATTGGGAAATATGCATTGTAATTTATTTTGTATCACAGAATCATGCATACAAACCTACATGGGTAAAAGTTGGCTTTCCTGAATCAGTAAACTTAGTTCTTAAGTAAGACTGATTTTGTGCACGTCTCTTGTACAGATTTGTGTCATTGGGCTGAGCCTGTCCTAGTTTCTTGGATGCCTTATGCCTTTATGCATTCTTCATCTGGTATATCCATGTTGTTTAAGAAGGGAAGGCTATATGAAAGAACTTCAAATTTTTTTGTCATTCTTTTTGTGCAAGATTCAAGTGTCCATGAGGATGCAGCTTGTGGTTAAATGACATTGGTTTCTGGCATTCGATACTTATGGCACATTTCTGGTATTTCCTTATTTCTTCTTAATGCTTCTGAGCTACTTCACTCATTGATAATCAGGTACTATTGTGCTTCCAGTTTTTCAGAGTCTTCTCTTACGTTATGTAAATACACTTAATAGCAGGTAGAAATCTGTGCTTGGCTTTTTTTTTTTTTTTTTTGCTTTTAGAGTAAAATAACCCCCAAAACTTTATTAACCTATTTCAACAGGAAAGATTGCCCAGAAACACGGACCGCATTTCCACGGCAGCGGGCGGCAGGTGGAGCAGGAGGGTCGCTGAGGTCGCTGGGCCTGGGATGGTCTCCTTGCATACTAGCACAGGGGGAGCGCAGGGAAGGAACCAGGCCCTGCCCTTCAGCTGAGAGAGACCTGAGACCACCCCAGCCAGGGAAGCCCGACACAACAGTCAAAGCCAATCCGGGACTAGACCGGCATCACCAGGGGGGCGTCGTGGGTTGAGGGTCTGTAGCTAGGACATCACCCCCGCTAAGATGGACAACGTAAAGCGCCTGTTTGGCATCCTCCGAACTCCAGGGATAGGCGAAGGTGATGAACTAGCAGTAGACGCCAACCCACGCCCGCCACTTCAGCTGGAGCAGGAGGCCGCGCGGGAAAGATCATGCGGAGCAGGTTCGTGGAGTGTGGCGTCCAAGGCCGGCTTGCACGCCTCGGCCGAGGCTTGTTCCGCAGCACTCTGTTTGGCCTCCGTGGGCCCCACATAGTGGTCGCAGACACCGCAGGGTGGGAGGCTTGGAGGCTTGTCTCTCAGTTTACTTCTGAATTGACTTGTCCAGTGAAAATACTGCGCCGTGCTATTGCACATAAGGAGCAGACGCAGATACTCTAATGTTTCCGTTTTGTTGGTGATGTTTTCAGCTTTTCTGTTGGTGTTTACATTTTGTGTGTGCCTGATAGTAATATTTTCTAAGGCATCTGGAACCTCAGTTATTGATTCCACGATTGCATTTTCTTAATGAATCATTTTATTGGGGACTCATACAACTCCCATCACGATCCATACATACCTCAATTGTATGCAGGCCACATTTGCACACTTGTTGCCATCATCTCTCCCTCCACTTAGGCCCCCAGTACCAGATCCCCATCTTTCCCCTCTCTCCCCACTGGCCCTCTCCCACGAATCCTTAATAATTTACAAATGATTGTTACTTTTTCATACACAATTGCACTCTTTGCCACATTACTACAACATGTATTAGAAAGACATTAATACGTGATCACTGCCTCACATGTTGTAAGAATTGGCCCTTGAAAGCAGGGGAAGAGGGGAAAGGATGGGAAGCTGATATTAAGGACTCAGGTGAAAAGCAGATATTTGGAGAATGTTAGCAGTAGACATGCGAAGGTGCTTGGCACAGTATATGTATTTATGTATTGTGAAAAACGATGTACGAGCCCCTAATAAAGTGATGTTTAATTAAAAAAAGAATTGGCCCTTTATGAGCAGAGGCAGCAAAAAACTATGTAAAGTAAGTGAAGGGTGGGAGTGGTAGATGATGTCTTCTGGACAACGTCTTAGATGATTAAGTGCATGTGCAACACATACTACATACTATGAAAGTGATATATTCATTATATTCCAAAATTTTCTATTGTTTGACTTTATAATCTCCTATATTGGCAGCATTGTTATAGAACTGCTTCTGCACTTATGCAACTACATCTTAAAACCTGTGCATAAGTAGTAACGTGTTTGATTCCCAGTTGCCTGACCAGTAACGTTTTCTAAGCTAGTGACTGTGATTCATCATTCAACAGTGTTTTCATCTGTTGGGGATACATACTTGGTTGGTTGATCTGTTTGAGAAGGATCATGAGTGGAACGGACAAATCTACAACCAAAGTACTGAACTTCTTTTCACTGAACATTAATCAGCTTTCTCCCAAATTAAGTTCATTATTTACTCACATGTTGTTTTAGACATATACCATAGGTTCCTCTTTCCTGTGTTACCATATTTTGATATATGATCTGCTGTAAATGTATCCAACTGAGCAAAAATTTCAAATTCTAAAACTCATTTTGTGGGAATCCAAACATTTAATTATTTCCTTAAGAATCCATTCAGTGACTATTACTATGACAACAATAAAGTGTTACAAAATGGTTTTCCATTACTGATGTTCGTCAGTAATTTGTTTCCAGTTTGTGAATTAAAGCCAAAACATGTATTTGGTTTAAAGATGTGAATTAAAAGCCATTTCAATGTTTATCACTCATATTTGCATTGTGCCAGGTGCTAAATCCACTGGTAGCAAATTGAGAAACTATTTAGAACTGAATATTGTTCAAACAAAACAGTATACAAAACCAACTGGTTCAAATTACGATGGCAATTCCCTCTTGTAATTTTCCCCATTGACTCTGCACTCTAGAAATACAGTCTGGCTCCAGAATCTCTTTGTTTACCATCTAGACATTTTTGACAAAGATTTTTGAGTGGTCCACTAGGATATTGATGAACAATTGGCTCTTATTTTATATCAATAACTTATACCACTAGAGTCATGATATAGTTTATATACCAGAATGAAGATTGCTCCATAAATTTGCATCTGTATTTCCATTATTTATGGGACCTGTAGACAAGACAGTTTTAGTTTCTAAAATAGTTTGACGGTCTGAGCCCCGTTGGCGTAATGGTTGTGCGTGGGACTACGGCCCACTGGGATAGAGATTCAATTCCAGCAGTGGGGCTGGACCTCCTACTCCCACCACCAGAGAGCAGTGATGCTCAAAAAACAAAATAAAATAAAATAGTTTGACTTTCTATATGATCTTTTTTTTGGGGGGGGGGGCATCACTGCCCTCAGGTGGTGGGAGTAGGAGGCCCGGCCTTTGCTCCGTGGAGCTGGAATTGAACCTCCATCCCAGTGGGCCGCAGTCCCGTGCACAACCACTATGCCACCAAGGCTCAGCCCCATGATTTTTTTTTTTTTTAATGACAGTAGGTAGTGGATGCAGAATTTGGGAGGAATTTTGTTATACTTGTTTTGATATTCGTCATTTCAGTAGTTAGTAGTAGCAATCCTTGTACAATGAATGATTGGCCCCTAACTATGCTTGAATTGGCGTAATGAAATTGAGCCGTATTAAAATTGAGTGTTCAACAGAAGAAGTCTTTTACGATTCATTACATTATAAAAAAAACAAGTTAGTTTTAGAATTGTGTTTACAAACTCACAAATTCTATTCTGTTTACCTTCTGTGAGCTTTGGGGTTTGTGTTCCATTTAGTGGCCATTTCATTTTGTTGGATATAAAGCTATGTAACTTAAAAATTTTTATCCTACTGTAGCAGATATATTTGAATAGTTGAAAATAAAGTCCCTAAAATTAAATTCATATTATAATTTTAATATTAACCAACATTTGCATTTGAAAATTCATAGGTTAAAGAAATTTATTTGGAGCATACCATTTTATTCTTAGGGCTTAAGAGAAACAAAAGAAATAGTACTCAGGGGCTGAGCCCCAGTGGCATAGTGATTAAGTGTGGGACTGCAGCCCATAGGGTTGGTGGTTCAAATCCAGCAGCAGCTCTCCAGGAGCAAGACTGGGCCTCCTACTCCCACCAGGGGGCAGTGATACCCACACACACAAAAAAAGAAATAGTGCTTAGAAGGCAGTTGGAAATAATGCTGTTTGCTTGCCTTGCTATGTTTATTGGCAGTCCCCTCCCATTAAGTATTGTATCAAGGCACATGGTTCTCATCTTGATAGAATACTGAACAGCGGCGCACACTCACTTTCCATTTCCTGATGGTGCGTCCTCATAGCTCATTGGAACTACTGCTGCTACCCGCAAGGCCACAAATACGGGGATATGCCCAATGTGAAGGGGGGTTTAGTTTGTTTGTGCAGGACAAGACCATGAGACATGTCACTTTAGTTCCTCTGCATGTTCTCTTGTGATTTATGAGAAAGACGTCACATTTCAGCTGAAACTATGCTTGAATTGGTAGCCAAGTGAGGTAGCCAAGTGAGGAGTGGGGTACAAGGTTTTCTGAGTTGGCAGAACTGCACATGCAAAAGCTGGGATGACAGGTGAGGGCGAGGGAGTACAAAGGGCAGTGCCAGGAAATGCAGCCAGAGGGAGAGAGCACGTGGTCAGTCAGGACCCCTTCGGCCATGTGGGGACTTTGAGTTGGATCCGAAGTGGAATGGAAATTCATTAAAGACACTAATGATTAACGTTGGCTATTGTTTTCTAATAGTTAATATTAATTACTCATATATACATTTAACACTTTATTTGATCTTTTGCTCTTTGTTTCTTGCTTACCAATGTTTCAAGCATCTGGGATAACTTTCTTCTGGCCAAAGTCCATCCTTTGAAATTCTTTCAGTGATGGTTTCTAGTCATAAACTTTCTAAATTTTTGTGTGAAGTTTATGGATTGTTC
The DNA here is from genome assembly GCA_004026705.1 of Nesogale talazaci. Taxonomy (NCBI): domain Eukaryota; kingdom Metazoa; phylum Chordata; class Mammalia; order Afrosoricida; family Tenrecidae; genus Nesogale; species Nesogale talazaci. The sequence continues at coordinate 60,032 of PVJH01010414.1, forward strand.
TCCCTCCCCCCTCTTTTTTTTTTTTTTTTAGCAAATTGACATTAAATTTATAAACAGTAAAATTCACAGATCTTAAATGTACAGTCTAAGGATTTTCAGCAATATGTACAGCCAAAAACCTAATTAAGAAATAAAATATTTCGCTGAGCCCCGGTGGCATAGTGGTTGAGTGCGGGACTGTGGCCCACGGGCTTGGCAGTTCAAATCCAGCAGCAGCTCTCCAGGAGCAAGGTTGGACCTCCCACTCCCACCAGAGGGCAGTAATGCCAAAGGAAAAAGAATAAAAAAAGAAATAAAATATTTCTATCACTCTAAAGAACCTGCTCCTTGGACCTCATTCAAATCAGTCTCTTCTCCCACCTGGACATACGCCTACATGCACATACTCTTCACAGGTCCTCTTAGTTTTGCTTGGAAACTTCATACAAATGGAACTCTGTACAGCAGATGCTATTTTGCCTGGCTTATCTTGTATAGCATAATGATTGTCTGTATTGGTGCTTCTTTCTGTTTTATGACTGCATACCAAGGACATCATGTGCCTCTATAGTTGAGCCATTTCCCCTGGATGGACTTGGATTTGTTCTTAGCTCTTGACTGTTGGGTTGAAACCTGCTATGAACGTGTATGTGCACATCATTTTTGTGGCAATCTATCTCTTAGTCTCTTTTGCGAATATGTAGAAACTGAATCTTAGAATCATCATAAAGTAGTGTGTTAACTTTATAAGAAACTCACAAGTGCTTTTTCAAAGTGCTTGTGTCATTTTACACTTGATGTGTGTCAGCGCTCATTTTATATTATCACCAATATTGGAAGTTTCCACTGAAGTTTTCTTCCCATATTTGCTAGCCTTTCCATTGTTTCCTATCCCATAAGCAAGCAAAGTTACCAGCTTCATGTCTATCAGGCATGTCCTGATAAATAGATTAATAGAGTCTCAGCGCTCGGGAAAGACCAGTTCCTGGAGAAGGGTTAAGGGTGAAGTCGACACAGTGGCTGCCGCAGTGGCTCCTACCTGTGGACAATTGTGCAGTAGACGCAGGCTTGCCGCGTCTACTGTGTTGTACACGGGGTTGCTAAGCGTCTGAACCACTGGGTTGGCACCAAGCAGCAGCACCATCACCTTGAAAGATAGTCTTAAGTTGTAAAATGAGCAATGAGCTGATTTCTGAGAAATTGTAGTGTGCTGATTAAAGTTGTTGGATCTTAAAGTGCAGGGTTCTAATAACTGCATTAAGGACAGTATTCTTCTCCACCTCCATGCCCTTTATCTGTGGGTCTCAAACCACAATGTCCGTCAGAATCACTCGGGGAGTTATTGAACGACGAACAGCTGTCCCCACCCGAGAGTCCGCTTCAGTAGATGTGGTAGGGAGCATGATAATGAGCATTTCTAACAAACTCCCATGGTGCTACTGGTCCAGAAATACGCTCCGAGAACAACTGCTCCACCCTAAATCCAAGGATTCTGAATATTCTCTGTTACGGCTCTTACTGTCAGAAACTCCCGAGTAGTTTTGATTCACGCAGAACAAATACATAGCAATTGAGATTTCATTTACTTTCCCCTTGGGGTCTTCTAGCATTTATATTTTCATTAAAAATAGGAATGTGGCATCAACTGCTGTCAGTCCATAAGTTTCAGTAGTTAGTGTGGGTAACATGGTCACTGTCAGATGCATGTGCACACATGTGCAGCGCTTCAAAAGTTCGTGGAAAAATTCCACAATCTTTTAATTCTATTTTTACAAAAATTTTCGAAGCCCTCTCATATATGCTTCTCTCGCCCTTAGCAATTTTTGTTAGATTAATACTTAGTATTTACACATTCTGACTATGTTTAATATTCACGTATGAACTATTATACTATGTAATTATATATTTATTATACCTCTTTTATCTTGTAGGACAAGGTAGAATTTCCCCTGTGAGTTTCAGAGACAGTAACCCTTTACAGAAGTCGAAAAGCTCCTCTTTTTCCCATGGAGCTGGTTGTTGGTTTCAAACTGCTGATCTTAGCATTAACAGCCCAACATATAACTACTGCACTACCAGGGCCCCTGTTATAAATATAATTGTAAACTATCAGGAAGTTACTCGGTATAGATCAAAAAGCATAAGCAGCACAGTTTTTCTTGTTTAGAAATGGCATAGATACACACACACATATATTCCTTCTTAGTTGCTGTCGTGTCCATTCTAACACCAAGATACCTCCAAGTAAAACTCCTTACAGTTCTCAAGGCTGTGACCTTTTAGAAGCAGATCACCAGGCCTGATTGTCTTCCAAGGTACCTCTGAGTGGCTTTGAACCGCCAACCTGCTGGTTAGTAGTCAAATGCTGAACGGTGTTCCGTCTGGACTACTGGCACTCTAGAGCTGCCTGTGTAACCATCATCCTTGATCTCTTGCCTGCCTCCTTCCCAATTACCCAGTTTATTTGGCGGTACGCAAACACTCTGTGTGAGTGGGCAGGTAAGTTGACCACAGAATCGTACAATAGGGTAATGTCGTTCACCGTTTCAGTGTGAGATTCTCACACACCAGACTTGGATGAACCCAAACCAAGCTCACTGCCATCAAAGTCAATGCTGACTCATAGTGACTTTACCCCGCCCCCGTTGGTTTCCAAGACTATAACTGTTCTTGGGAGTAGAAAGTCCAATCTTTTCCTGTGGACCTGCTAGTGGTTTCAAACTGCCCACAAGGTAGATTGTAGCCCAGTGCCTCATCCCTAAACCACCAGGAGTCCTCTGCTCTACTTGGATAGAGGAAGAAATCACTTTACGCGACGTGTCTGGGGATTGAGCAGTTCCTCACGCTGACTGTAAACCAGCTCTGCCCTGCAGGGGGATTTGCTGGGTTGTGATAGTCACAGGAGCAGATCCCAGGTCTTTGAACCTTTAACTGTTGTGCTGCCACACTCACTTGATCTCCTGAAATGAAATGTTGGGTTGTGTCCTGTTTTTGTTTTGTTCTTGATATTACGAGATTGAAGAGTAGGAAGGAAGTGGTGCCAACAGTTCACATGTTCCACCATGGTTTGGGTTCAACCAAGTCGAAGTTAAAAGACTTCCCTTCTAGAAAAATGACCCCAGAAATGCCCTGCAGTTGGTAACAATGGACACAACTCTAAGAGATAAGCCACCTTTTTAAAAACAAAGTTTGCACAAATACACCATCACATACACGTGTGTGTGCACACACACGCGCATCAGCTTTTTTTCTCTGACTTCACCCCAAGAATACTGGCGGCCAGGCTCCCCAAACAGAAGATTGGAAGACTAGAGTTTTAGATGCCTAAAAGTATAGTCCCTGGGGTATTGATTTGAAACAACTGTAACTTCAGTAGAGATTGTCAGATACTGCTTCAAAGTGATTCATCAGTTTGTGATCCTACAACACTATACTGGAGTGCTTTCTGAACACTTACAAGATTGAGGTAGTTTTCATATTTGTATTGGTAATTCTCTATAGATCTTACCCCCTGTGACAATGCTATCCTATTGAGTTATAAGTTCTTTATGTAAGGGTGAGTCAGCAACCTATTTCTATGAAATAATAAGAACCTTTGTTATACAAAAATATCAGAAGATGAAGCTACTGTTTCTCAACATTGGCTCCAGCTAGGTCGATACGTTTCTGAAGGTGGGTGAGTGCCCCTCTCTCTAGCCCTTCCTGAAGATTTCTGCACACTTCCACTTCCACTGCTATTCTGACAGCCTAGAGGTGTCTAATGATATTTCTTTTATGTGTCTTTTGAGTATTTTGGTGGGAGGGGAGGCAGTCTGAAGGGCAGGGGCAGGGCTGAAGAGGGCAAGGGGTAAACTTTTCCAGCAAAATTCTCATAGGATAGACCTTAAGAATGAGCAGATGCGGGCTGAGCCCCGGTGGCGTAAGTGGTTGAGTGCGGAACTGCAGCCCGCAGGCTTGGCGGTTCAAATCCAGTGGCGGCTGGGTAGCGCCCACGACCACCAGAGGCAGTGATGCCCACAAAAAAAAAAAAAAAAAAAAAAATGAGCAGATGCATTGTTGTGATGGAAAATCCTTCCTTGGTAAAACCTGACTTGGCCATTTCTCACCTATGTATTTTTCAGTTTTATTAAATCTGCTTCTTAATCAGCCTCAGTGCTCATGCTATGTCCTTCTAGAAAATATTTTTCAGATTACCATGTTTGCGTCCCTAAAACACTTGCCATGACCTTCTGAGTCCATTTCTCTGCTTTGAATTGAACTGGCTCAGCAGATGCCCTTGGAAGCTACTGTTTTGTTGGGGATTTTTTAGTGGCACCCTAGGAAGCCTGAGACAAGGGTATGACTGAGGGAGCTTGTGTGCAGCCACCCACTCATGTTTCTTTTGGAATAAATCCATGCATGCATGCATACACCGCAACCATTTAGCAGTGCTTTACGTATCCTCGTTTATTATGGATAACTTATTTGTCAGCAGAGACATATTTCAGATACCTCCACTTTGTTGGTTTCCTTGTTTTTTGTGTTTTCATTTTTCTCATACAAAGATACTTAATTTTAACATTGTCAAGTTTTAGCCATTGTTCCTTTCAGAAAGTGTGTGTGCATGTGTGTGTGTGTGTCTGTGTGTGTTTAACTTATCTGCTACCCCACAGAAATATTCCAAAGTTTCACAGGGATTTTTTGATAAGTTTCATTTATGCTGTATTTCTACTCCCCCTGTAAATAATTTAAGACAGCAGGTTAATGTTATTATTTGCTTCTTTACTCCGTTTTGCTCTTCTCTATGAATTTTAGACACTATTAAAATTCATGAGAAAATTAGAAGTGGGGAAGTTTAGAATTGTACTGAATTTATAGATTACTTTGGAGAAAACAAGCAGTGTAATACGAAATCTTATCATTGATGCACACAATGAATTTCTTTATTGATTTCTGATGATATTTTATTATTTTATCTATAGTTTTGGGATTTTTCCATATTTCTTACTATTTTTATTTCTGTGAATCTAATAGCTTCGTTTCCTGGTCTATTAAAAATAATGTATTTTGGGGACTGAACCCCGGTGACGTAAGTGGTTGAGTGCAGGACTGCGGCCCACGGGCTTAGCCGTTCAAATCCAGCGGCAGCTCTCAGGAACAGTGCTGGGTAGCTCCCACGACCACCAGAGGCCAGTGATGCCCACCCCCCAGCCCCCAAATACAATGGCTTGGGTCAGGCGTACCTTAGTCAAATTAACATCCTTGCGAAATAATAATAATATTTTATTTTATATAATACAGTAAAATATCTATACATCTTTGTATATTGAATGATTTCAAATCGACACAACAGTTTAAAGAGTAGTGTAATAAATATCTGTGTTCCATTCAGATCCACAGATTGACCACACAGTGCGTTTGTTTTATTCCTAACCACATAGCCACTTCACATTTTAAGAAAGTTTTATTGGCATATATTTTACATTTCATAGAATTTAAACATTTGGTCACATGAAGATTTGTGCAATCATCACCGACATCAATTTCAGAACATTTTCTTCTCGTGCTTGTTTGCTCCCCATTTCCCCCTGTCCTTTCCTACCCTCGCCCTATTCAGTTACTTTCTCTATAGCTCTGCCTGTCCTGGACTTCATATACAGAAAATCATACAACACACAAGTGGGAAGCAAGTGGGCAAGCAAACAAGCAAACAAACAAAAAAACCAACAACAATGACTAATCAAAACATAGAAAAGCTCTAATTAAAAATAAACTGAAAATAGTTAAAACAGAAACAATTTGAAAGTGGTTGAGGGAGATCAAATGATCAGGTATTACATTGTAACCTAACTACATCTGCCATCATTGACTTTACAGTGTTCTCTGCCTGATAAGGTTCTGCACATCCCTCAGCTCTCATCAGAGGGATTCATCAGAGACTTAATCCATATGCGGACTCTGCAGTTGAATTTTGGGCTTCCACTGTCATCCATAACCTTCTACAAACCAGAGGCTCATAATTTAAGCTCTGATACTATTTCCTCATTCAGATTAGGATATTATTTACAATCCTTCTTCCATGTGGACTTAGTTGACGCCTCACTTAAATGACTACTTGTTTTAAGACAAGCCTTTAAGGTGCCAGACTCTCTTCTTTCTGATAGTGGTCACCATCTGCTTTCTTCACCACAGTCATATCTTCAGTGATCTCCATGAGGGTTGTCCTTTCACATTTTTAATTTAGTGGGCCAGTTGAGAGTAAGTTGCCAACACATAATCTCAAAATATTTCAATTTGTATCTGTTAAAAACGTATAAAATTTTAATACCATCGATACTTGTAGGAAATTTAATAGCTTAATAATTGCTGCATTACAGTATCAATATAGTCAGTATTATCCAACACATGGCTTTGAAAGTAGATTTTAAAAGATAATTGCCTTTTCTCATTAGTTCATATAAATGATTATGAATTTTTGTTTTACATTATACCAGGAACAGCTGAGGATTCATATTCTAATGGTAGATTTTCACAGAAGCAATAATAGATTCTTATTAATTGTGATGATTTAATCTAGTTTGAATCCGACACCAGCTATCTTTTCCATGACACACTCCACTTCTCTACTGGGCTTGATAAATGTTGCACTGGCTATACAAAACTCATAGGCAATACTCTGATTATGGAGTTTGTTAAGGTTACATTTTAGAATCATAGGATACAGTTCTTTGGTCAGAACAGTTCTCAGTCAGTCCCATAGATTGGTCTCTCTTTGGCCCTCAGCTTCTTAGCTACCCATTCCCTTGGCCTATGCCTTGCTCCACCAGTAAGTGCCCAAGAGCACCCCACTCTTCTAGTAACCTTTGATCCAAAGGTCTCAGCCCTCTTGTTCTCTGGGCCAGCAAGCCCAGCTTTTCTGGCTTGTGCCGGGAGGCATCACACCCCACCTGAAAGCCTATTGCTTGGAAGTTTCCAGCGCTTTAGCTCTGTGGGTTGGTACACTCTATGGAGTTGTCTTGCTTGTGGCCTGGGAAGCTTTTTACACTCTTGCCCATTGATCTCCTGATCAGTGTGATCTCTTACAGACACGATCTTCCCGCTGCTGCTTCTCACATGTGTGTATTATCAGTTCATTCACCTCTCAGTGTCTAGAATGTTGTTAGATAGGGACCATGAGTCTAAAGAATGAGATCCACTCCATTTCTATCTCTTCGTGGTAGTAATGAAATTCCGCCATTTTTACCTTTCAGCTGGCTCATTTTAAGCCTACTGGGATGACAAAACTTATCAGTCCCTTTATCAAGGCTTCAGATACCTTATCTGCATTGTCCCAACATCACAAGGGTGCCATGCACCTTATTTACATTATTGGCAAAGTATGCAATCTGCTTGATGGGTCGGAAGAACATTATTTGCATAGTCTCACCAAACTTTTGGTGAGTTACAAACCCTGACTAGAAAAGCTTGATAAAGGCACTCCGTCACATTGCACATTGTAATGATTACATTTGAATATGTCTAAAGGCATATGTCTTAGCTAAGTTACAAAATACTGAAAATAAAATGTAAATTTTTATATTTTAGGAAAATTCACGAATCGTGAGGGTTAAAGTTATAGCTGGAATTGGCCTTGCCAAAAAGGATATCTTGGGAGCTAGGTAAGTATATGTCACATTGGATTGTAATTTTTAAAAGCTGTTACTTATTTTCTTTTAAACTTTGATTAAATGAAAAATCTAATTATAGTCTTAATTATTTTACTAGGTGAAATTTTCAGGTTGGTGGTTTACTAAATTTCTTGATATCTGCATTACAGAATTTGTGAAATTAGGCAAGGGGCACAAATCAGGGTTGTGTTAGACTGGGTTCTCAGATAGATGGATAGATAGATAGATAGATAGATAGATAGATAGATAGATAGAGGTTTATACAGCGAGAAAGAATATGACAGCTAACTAATCCACCTAGCAGTACAGAGGGCTCAGTTCACCTCACTTTGTGGAACAATTAATATACTGAAAGTCCTTCAACTCATGTGGACTGCCAGGGTCAAGGAAGCAGACATTGGAGTCCTCTCTTGGGCAAGGCAGGCGTAGTCTACCCACAGGCAACAAACAGCAGGGTGGGCCACCAGCAGTCAATAGCTCTGGAGCTTAGCAAGGCAGGCCCAGATGGGGTATTGAAAGCAAGCAGTGCACGGCGACAGGATCCACCAGCCTTAAGTTCAAAAGCATAGTGAAGCAGCTCTAGGAACCTCAAGCTCTAGCAACACGATCCACAGGTTGGCTTGGCCCACAGGTAGTGTGGCTCACAGGTTGAGGCAAAGAACTTGCTAAACCAGCAGCACACTCCAGAATGCTGTGATCACCAGAGAGCCAAAGAGAGAGACAGGCCTTGCAGAGCCACTTATCTCTTTGCTTTCTAATCAAACTGTAATCAATCCTGCATCAATCCTGTAATCAATCCTTTTGGCCAGGTTGGCACAATAAACCCAACTTTTAGAAAATCCATTATTGAGTTTCTTTTCAGAAATGGGGAAATTCTAATAGCCCATAACAACTATCAACTCTGTACATAATCCAAGAAGCAGCAACCTGAAGGTTGTGGGCAGGGAACAGAAGTTGACAGATTCTAGTTAGAGTTCACACTTGGAGGAAGAAAATTTTATTGAATGAGTTCCTGAGACCAGGTAGAGGCAGATGCAGAAAAATTGTACTCCTTCTGGCCTGGGAAAGAAGGCTGACTCTGAGGAAAACTTGGCAATGAGTGATAATGGAGTCTCTGGAAAGAAAGAGAGAAGAGATCCCCAAGTCTGTCTACTGATCCTGCTTGCTTAATTTGAAGAACATAATATGCAAAGCAGCTCAACTACATATGAACAGAGATCAGAGTTGCAGCTCAAGAAACACAGTTGGGGCTGAACCCCGGTGGCGTAGTGGTTGTGCGCGGGACTGCGGCCCACTGGGACAGAGGTTCAATTCCAGCATTGGGGCTCGGTCTCCTACTCCCACCACCGGAGAGCAGTGATGCCCCCCCCTCCCAAAAAAAAGAAACACAGTTGTAGTTTTGTGCACACAAGATAATTAATTGTATGTTAAAATAAAAGAAAAAGCAAAATTAGAACATAAGTCAGACACCAAAGGACAAATATTATATGATCCCACTTATCTGAAATCTCAAAAACTCTCTGCATAAAGTCCTCTAGGGCTGCTCTGAATTTGAATGGATACCATGGCAATGAGTTTGGAGGAGCAGAGATGAGGGGACGGGGGACTGTATGTCTGTCTGCAGTGTGAGTGGGATGTAATGATGATGGCACATAACATATGAGTGCAGTTAATATAACCAAGTTGTGTAGATAAAAATGATTGGGGCTGAGCCCCGGTGGCGTAAGTGGTTGAGTGCAGGACTGCAGCCCGTGGGCTTGGCGGTTCAAATCCAGTGGCGGCTCTCAGGAGCAGTACTGGGTAGCGCCCACGACCACCAGAGGCAGTGATGCCCCCCCCCCAAAAAAAAGATTGAATGGCAAAGTTTTATTGAACATATATTTATCACCATAAAAATAAACCATTTCTCAAGAGAAAAAGTTGAATCCTGTCTCCACAACTTAACATTTATAATGTCTAGTATGCAGTTCATAATTATGGTAAAATGGAATAATACATTCCCAATAAAGAAATTATTCCCACACTGATTAATGGAAACTCATGAGCAATTAGAAACCATCAAAACTGAAAATGCTAAAATTAAAAATTATGAGGTTAAGTTAATAGTGAAATAGAGAGAAATAGGAAAGTTTCATAGAGCTTAAAAGATAGGTCAGTTATTTCCCAACTGGAAGATAAGAGAGAGAAAAATGATGGAAAAAATCAGAACCTCAGAAATGTGTTAGATAATACCCAGTGGTTTTGCATACTTATAATTGGAGTTTCAAAAGATGAAGAAAGAGACTGAAGAAAATTCTTTTGGCAAGAAATGGTGGCCATTTGATTTGATGCTGGGTATTAGCTCTGCCTTCTCAGCCTAGTGGAACAGCAACACTGCCCCCTCAGCTCTGGGCAGCCCCTTATCTTAGTCTGAGTGGTGACCCCACTCCTGCAGGGTCCAGTCTACTTCCTTAGGCATGGCAGTCTACCCTCTCAGCTTTAAGAAGAGCCCCATCTTAATGCAAACCGCTTACCCCAAAAGCAAATCAATGAAGATTGGACTCTTTAAAACTTAGGAAACTGGCCCTACTCTTAGAAACCCAGAGACTGGAGTTCGTAACGCTGAAACTTCAGAAGTCTGATTATCTTTTGAGACTAAGGCAGCCCTACTTTCTAATTTCCTTGTCTCTAGCATCTGCTTCCTGATTCTTCGGTGTTTTGGAGATAACAGCTTGGCCTCTTGGGCAATCTTACAAAGCTGGTTAGCTCTGCTTGGGAGCATCTTATTCCACCTGGGAGCTTCTTGCCTGGCAGCAGTCCAATTTTCCACTCAGTGAGTCAGCAGACCTAACTGGTGTAACTACTCAGAGGCACCCCACTCCCAGCTCCTGCTCAAAGGCACTCAGTTTATTTGTGTTTTTTTTATTTTTTTTATTATTTTTTATTTGTCATCACTGCCCTCTGGTGGGAGGAGGAGGTCCAGCCTTGCTCCTGGAGAGCTGCTGCTGGATTTGAACCGCCAACCCAATGGGCCACGGTCCCGCATACAACCACGACGCCACCAGGGCTCAGCAGTTTATTTGTTTTTTGAGTCTGCTCTGATGACTTGATGAGTCTGCTCTATTCGACAATAAAAAAAAGAGTTCAGGTTCTGTGAGTAAATGGGGAAAGGGAATTGATGAGTGTTTTTGTCCATGTTGATTAGTGAAACAAATCCAGAGACACTCATGTTGGTAAGAAAGAGCTTTATATAAAAGAGTAATTGTATATGAAGAAAACATCCCACCCAGTCCAGATCAAGTCCATAAGTCCGTTATTAGCCCCTGTGTCTCATACTAGTCTATACATTCCTTTTCAAACTCCCGGAACATGTGAAATGATGCTGAATACAGGAAGATCACAGGCCAGTGGGTGAAAAAGTCTTGTGTGTTCAGTGGCGGTGGAAGCATCTCAGCGCTAGCATGGGTCTCCTAGTGGCTCCTTCAGCTCCAGGGCTCTAGCTCCATCAGCATAGCATGATTTGGCTTGCAAACAGGAATGTCTTGCAGGGAGAGTGTGTCTCGCCTCAGGGAAGGAAGACAGGAGTTCCTGGAATCCTCAGAAGGCCAGGCCCACACAGAGGAATTATTGACTATGACCTGATTGACATACTCCACTCCTTAACTCAAGTTGACAGATTATGTAACTGCACAATTGGTGTGGGATGGATGTGAATGGAGGAGAAAGATGAATATCCGGAATACCAAAGGAATAGAGAAATTGATCATGGACAAAGTGTCACAAGATTTTCCTTCTTCACTCCTCTTATAGAAGTTATTTGTAACTTGAAAGTATTTGCCTTTATTTTGTTAAAAAAAAATACCCATATAATAATTTGAAACAAAAACCTGACTCTATAAACCACTCTTGAGAATTATTAAATTTACCACCTTGACTGAGGTTTCCTGAAGACACCTAGGTGCATCATAAAAGTTCACCTAAAGAATCAAAAAAGAACTTAGAGACTGGTAGAACATTTTTGGCAATAACATAATAACATGACCAATCTCTAAAATCTAGAGAAAATTTGACAGAGGAAAAAGATTGCCAATTCAATTTTTAAAAAGGCAAAGGACATGAACAGATCATTCAACCAAAGGAGATATTTAAGTGACCGAGAAATGTATGGGGAAACACAATCATTAACCATTAACCAAAACAGCAATGAGCTATACCACCTCCCCCAGAATTGATAGCACCGTACAACAAACAAAACAAAATATGCTGGAGAGGGTGTTCAGGGATTAGAACCCTCATGCACTGCTGGTGGGATTGTAAAATGTTAACAACCATTGAGGAAAGTGGTATTGCACATCCTAAAAATTGGGAATAGAAATACTATATGCCCCAGCAATCCCTCTACTGGTAGACATCTTAAAGAAATGAATAAGTAACACAAATAGAGATCTGCACACCCATGTTCCTCACAGGACTATACAGTGTAGCAAAAAGATGGAAACACCCTAAATGCCCATCTGTGGAAGAACAGCTATAGAGTTAGTACATGCATATAATGGATTACCATGCAGCATGAAAGATTAATGATGAAAATATGCAGTCCCTTAAAACATGGGTGAATCTGAAGGAGTTCTCTCTGAGTAAAGTCAGCTAAGCACAAGTGGACAAATGTGTCAGGAGACCACAGTGAGAGAGTCAAGAAAAGGTTTTCATACTTAAAAGAAACAGAGTTTGATAGTTCCCAGGGCCAGAAAAGGAAGAAAGGGAAAGGGAAATCCATCCAAGTTTAGAGGATAGGCAGGTGTGAGAAGGCGTGAAGGGAAAGATGATATTAAATAAGAGGGAGATGGCCAGAACAATAATTGATGCAGGGCAACACACTGGGAGGTTTAGTGAATTGTTCAAAGCAGAAATGATTATCTGTTCTGGACAACTAATGCATCTAATCACATCAAATTCACAGTAAAAAGTTGAAAAAAAATAAAAATTAGGTAACCCTCTTATCTCAGAAGGAGGAATGTAATGAGCAAACATTTCAATAAGCAAAGAAGGTTGGAGGTCACTAGATTTATGATTGAAAGGTTTAATTTCTAATTTTTTGTGTTTTTCCCCACTAACACCGTATAGTTACTTCTAGCCAAATGCAAAAACTGCTATAATAACTTAATCATGCCCCCCAAACTGACTTTTTAAGTGTGGGCAGTATTTTGAGAAATTGTTAAGGAAAGTTCTATGTTTCTCATAGTTTGAGTATTTTGAACTTGGGATAAGCAACAATTAAAACTTCTTCTTTTTCAAATTTTAACAGTGATCCGTATGTGAGAGTGACGTTATATGACCCAATGAATGGAGTCTTTATAAGTGTGCAAACGAAAACCATTAAAAAGGTTAGACTTGGCTGGATTTAATATCTTTAAAAATTACGTGATTATTTTATACAATGAAGTACTTTTAAGATTAATTATACTCTATTACCTTTTAGACTTTGAATCCAAAGTGGAATGAAGAAATATTATTCAGAGTAAGTAGACATTTTGTTTCATTCAGACAATAAAAACATTTTTTCTGAGTAGACTTGAGTATAAGTTTTCACTTGTTATATTTTTCCTCACTTGTTATTAAGTGTATCTGATTGTGTGAATTTCTACAAGATCATTTATTAGTAGATAAAAGAGAATAAGAGCCTATCAATAAGTACACACATTTCTTCCTGTCTGTCCTTCACTCACACTCTCACCTACCATGTTACCTCTCCCTGTACCCGTGAGACACACCACTCAGCTACTCTTTAAAACTCCTTGGGAGGGCTCGGAATCAGAAGGTCTCCCTGAGCCTGTCTACATGTAATTCCAGAGTCCATAAAGAAGCCAGAATCAGTGCCTTCTCCTCAGTGGTCGGGACTGTTGTATTTGTTAGTTGTTATTGTGAAGTTATCCCAAAATATAATGACCCTATGCCCAACCTAGTCAAGTACTGCTCACTCATCCTCCCCTAATAACACAGGATATGACCTTTTAAAAAAAATTTTATAAATCATTTTATTGGGAGCTCATACAACTCCCATCATGATCAATACATATATCAATTATATGCAGACCATATTTGCACACTTGTTGCCTTCATCACTCTCAAGATATCCTCCCTCCATTATGCCCCGAATACCAGCCCCCATGTTTCCCTTCCCTCTCCACTCCCCCATGAACCTATAATAATTTACAGATTGTT
>PVJH01010415.1:0-73769 GCA_004026705.1 Nesogale talazaci
GAGGTGACATCTTTTGCAGAGGGATTACAAGGAGGAGATGAGTCAGTTAAGATACAGGGTAGGAGCTATGAAATATGCAACCTTCCTCTAGTTCCCATGCTGCCTCCCACCCACTATCATGACCCCAATTCTACCACATAAATCCAGCTAGACCAGGAGATGTACAGTGAAGTTGGAAACATAGGAAACTTAGGATAGAAGATCCATCAAGACTAGTGATGGGAGTGGTAATACCAGGAGGGTAGAGGGATGGAGGAATGGAGAGGGAGAGCCAACTTCAGGGATCTACACGTAGCCTCCTCTCTGGGGCATGGACAACAGGGAAGTGAGTGTTGGGACACATTGTACAGTGTACAGGATGAAAAAATAATTTGTAAATTACTACAGGTTCAAGGGGAAGGGGGGGAGGAAGGGTAATATAGGGGGCAGATAATGGGGACCTGGAGGGAGGGAGAAGGTTTTGAGAGTGATGATGGCAATGGGTGTGTAAAAGTGGCCTGAATACAACTGATGTTGTTGGGGATTGTGATGGGAGTTGTAGGGGCCCCCCAATAAAATGATTAATTTTTTTAAAAAGGGGGGAGGGGAAAGGGGAGGGTTTTTTTTTAAAGGGGCTTGTATCAAGGGCTCAGGTGGAAAATATTGGGAAATGTATGTGGAAATATGTGTGCAAATGTGCTTGATACAAATGATGTACTGAATGTTGTAGTAGCTGTAAGAGCCCCCAATAAAATTTAAAAAAATAAAATTAAAAAAAAAAAGAAACAGCAAACAGAAAAAAAAAGATCAAAAAAATCATAATTATACAAATACAAAATTACAAATAATGCAAAGAAGAAAAAGACTCCCATCAACATTTTTAAAAGCTAGGGAAGAAATTTCTGTTGTGGAACCTGTAAGACATACTTACATCTATAATAAATTCAGCTCATGTCTATAGGGTAGTCTACTGGCTAAATGTTGAGTTTGATCCAGCGTAGTTAAGATTCAATGGTGTATGCCTGATAGTAAGGTTGTTTGTGGCTTAGTGACTAATGTGGATCTGCCAGTGGCTCCATCTGACTACATGCTCTGCAGATGGATTTGGGCTCACCTCATCCCCCAAAGCCTTCCACAAATTGAGTGTTCATAATTTTAGCTCTGATGCTTTCCTCCACACTTCTTTGTATTTTGTAATTGTCATGTTTGGAACACACAAACCAGTCTACTTGTTCCATGTGGACTGAGTTGACTCATCACTTAGATTGCTTATTATTTGAATACAAGCCTTAATACTGCAGACACTATTCCAATTGATAGCCAGCCACCATCTGCTTTGTTTACTACACTTTGTTGTAGCACCTTTATTTTCAATGATCATTTCATGAAAGTGATTTAGAGTGAGCCCAAAATCCGTTGCTGGATCTGTGCTTTTAAAAAGAAAAAATTGCTGCAACTTGGGAGTTAATACATATGTTATATCACTCCACAGTTCAATCATATCAAATATAATTGTACAATTCCTTCCATAATCAATCTCCAAGCACAATTTTTTTTCCTGGACTTCTTGACCTCACCTCCCTCTCATGTCCCCAACCCCGTTCCTCCAAAACCCTTGTTATAGTTTCTTTTCTTATAGGAGCCATGTCCCTGGGTTTCATTTACCGTAAAACAAAAAAACAACAGCTTCAAGAGGGTGAACTGCAATCGTGTTGCACCTCTGAGGTACACCTAATATAAACAAGTATAAGCAGGGCATAATAGAATGGCCATCACAGGATTGTCAGAGTAATACATATCTTAATACAGCATACACAGCATTGATGTAGCAAGACCTTGTTGTTCATCAACCAACAGTGTCCTGCTCTTGGTATAGCTGTCGCCTACTTTCTCAGGCACCATCTGTTTTCCAGGTTAAATTCTCAGCTTACCAGTGTGTCTGGAGTGAAGTCCAGTTCACCCAACAGAGTGCCTATTTACAGTCTTCCCAATGCAGCCCCTCGAACATGATGTCCACTTCAAAGAACCAGGAATCAGTGTCCTAGTAATCTATAGGATCCAGCCTGAGTTCCTAGTATATCCCCAGATGCCCTAGGTCAATTCTGCCCTTTCACTGCACCTCCATAAAGACCTTTCCACCTAATGATCCCAAGAGCATCATCAGTCTCTCCTACCCCTCACCTGGAGGTCAGCACTCCCTCCCTTCCCCTCAGTAGATATGCACCTATATTCTCCCAAACTTGCACACTCTTTCTTCCCTCTCCTGCAATGCTCCTCCCATCAGTAAGACTCAATCCTTTGATAGGGCCTCCTCCCTTCCAGGTGACCTCACTCCAGTTCCATTTGGCTACCACTCAGCAAACAGCATTCTTCCCCTATTGCTTCCCTGACCTTTTGATCCCTACTTTCATGAAGTTCCTTCTGGCTAAGAGGCCTACACTATACTTACCTGGAGCACATGTAGCTCCTTGGCTCCTTTACTAGGCAATCTGGTCTCTCACCAGAAGACTGAATGCCTTGCAAGATTGAATTTTTGCCCTTTCTGCTGCTTGTTCCCACCACAGTGTATTCGAACAGTATTCGTTCTTTTGTGCTTGATCAATTTGACTCAGCATGATGTCATCCAAGTTCTTCTATGAGTTGAGGTGATTTTTGGCCTCATCGCTATTTTTCAGGGATGTGTAGTATTCTATTGTATGTGTGCATGAGAGGTTTTGATTTTCTTTTAATCCATTCTTCTATTGATGGGATTTTAGGCTGTTTCAATCTTCTTGCTATTGTAAACTGTGCTGCAATCAACATGGGTGAGCAAATATTAGCTTTCAGTAATGGTATTGCTGGATCATATGATAGTTCAAATTCTATCTGTTTTAGATATCGCCATTCACCTTCCACAGTTGCTATATATATTTACAAGTTCACTAGCAGTGGATAAAATTTCCTATCTCACCACACCCTTTCCAACACTTGTTATTCTCCAGGGGTTTTTTTGTTTTTGTTTTTAAGTTGGGCTAAAGTAATGGGTGCTAGGTTCTTTGGCTTGCATTTCCTGGCTAATTAAAAATCTAGAGCATTTCCTCATGTGTTTATTAACCATTTGACCATCTTCATTTGTGAATCATTTGTTCAAGTCTTTTGTACAAAGGGCTATTAGTTTTTTGGATTTTTTCTGTTGTAAGCTTGTAAAATTTATAGATCTTATTAATCAGTCCTTTGCCTGTTATGTCATTACTAAATATCTTTTCCCAGTACGTGGGCTCTGTTTTTACTCCTTTAACAAAGTCTTTCAATGTGCACATGTGGTTTTTTAAAATCATTTTATTGAAGACTCATACAACTCTTATCACAATCCACACATACTTCCATTGTGTCAAGAACTTTTGCACATTTGTTTCCCTCGTCATTCTCAAAACACTTGCTTTCCACTGAGCCCCTAGTATCTGATCCTCATTCTTCCCTTCCCTCTCTACTTCCCCCTCCCCCATGAACCCCAGATAATAAATTATTATTTTGTCATATCTTACATCATCCATCGTCTCCCCTCACACACTTCTCTATTATCCATCCCTGAGGGAGGAGGCCGTATGTGTGAGTCCAGGTAAACTAGAGAAACAAACTTAAAGACGTGCATATGGATATAAGGGAAAGGTTTATATACAAGAGGAACGGGACATTGAGAAAGCATCCCAACCCAATCCAGTTCAAAGTCATAAGTCCGATATAAACCATATGCCTGATATCAGTCCATAAACTCTTCTTCCGACTCACGAAGTCACAGGGCAGTGGGTGCAGAATCCCGGCGCTGGCAGGGGTCTCCCCATGGCTCCTCGCTTCCAGGGCTCAGGGTCCATCAACAGCATCCAAAATGGTAGAGGCAACTCAGCGCTGGCAGAGCTCTCCACGTGGCTTTGCCAGCTTCAGAGATCTGGTTCCATCAGGGTAAGGCAATGTGGCTTCTCCTCCAGCTCCTCCAGCTCCTCGGACGCTGCCACCTTGCCTTGTCCATAGTTCGTTGTCTCTGAGACTAACTCCCAATAACTGGGGAGCTAGCTTCTCATCTCCATGAGGGAAATATCACAAGATTTCCCAGAAATCTCAGGAGAAAGCCATGCCCACACTGAGGCCTCATTGACTACTCAATGGCTATCTCCATATTCTCAGGCTAGACTCCACCCCTACATCTCAATCATGAAATTAATCGCCACACCATATGTAGATCCTTGCAATCTGTTCTTCCTTTCTACCCCACCTTCTTTCCACCCCTCCATTATTGTCCCTCTCACCACCAGTCCTAAGGGGTTCTTCTGGCCTCGATTCTCTGTGTTTCCAGTTTCTCTCTGTACCATGTACATCCTCTGGTCCAGTCAAATTTGTAAGGTAGAACTGGTATCATGATAGTGGGGGGAGGGGGGGAAGCGACGAGAAACTACTCAAGAACTAGGGTTTTTTTCTGTTGATTCTTTCCAGTATGCTTCTGCTTTCTGGCTATTTGTGGTCTAATGTTTATGATTTCTTTTCTTTTACTATTAGAAAGATTATACTTTTAGCTCTGTTCTAGCTTCTGGAGATGATGAATTAGGGAGCAAACACTAATTCTCTTTTTTCATGTGTGCATTTGTTTCACTACAGTGACCTCTGATAACCACCTGTGCCATGTCCCATAGGTTTGAGTATATTATATTGTCATTCTCATTGGTTTCTAGGAAATGCCTACTTTTCTCTCTAATTTAAACTAATATCCATTGCTTTCTGATAAATGTGTTATTAAGCCTTCAAGTGTTTGCTTTTTATTTCTTTCTATTGTTTATTTCCAACTTCATGGTGCTGTGGTTAGAGAAGGTGGTTTGAATAATCTCTATGTGTTTGAGTCTGTCTCAAGTTTGCCTTGTTTCCCAGCATGTGGTCTGCTTTCTAGTATGAGCATGTGCATTGGAAAAGAATGTGTATTTTTGTTTGGGGTTGGATAGCTCTGAAACTGCCTATTAGGTTGGGTTTTTTATTGTGTTGTTCATCTCTTCAGTTTGTTTATTGAGTTTCTTACCTATTGATCTAGCTTTCATTGGCAGAAGTGTATTGAAATCACCTACTATAATTGCTGATCTGGTGATTTCTCTGTTCATCTTTCTGAATTTGGTTGCCAAATATCGAGGGACTTTTATGGGCATATATATGTTCATTTTGTTTGTTGGTTCTTGGTCTACATATCCCTTGGGAATTGTATAATGTCCATTCTTATTTTTCGCTATGTCACGCAACTTAAGGTCTTTTTGGCAGAGATTATTATTTCCAGCCATGATTTATTATTATTATTATTGCATTCGCTAGATAAAATTTTCACAATTCTTTGACTCTCAGCTTATTTTTGTGTATGAGTTTGACACTTGTTTCATGGATTTTGTTGTCTAATTCAGTCTGCTACACTTTTTAATAGATGCATTTAAACCACTAAAATTCAGCTGAGCCCCGGTGACATTTAAGCGGTTGAGTGCAGGACTGTGGCCCACTGTCTTGGCGGTTCAAATCCAGTGGCGGCTCTCTGGAGAAGCGCTAGGTAGCTCCCATGACCACCAGAGGGCAGTGATGCCCAAAAAGCAAAGCAGCAACAACAAGAAAAAATTTTCAGTGAAATTTGATATCCCTCACTGACCCATGTTCTATGGGGGACAGCACTGGAGATGGGTTGGGATTGTGCCCAGTATGGTCCCACCACACGAAGACAAAATACTAAGGGCGTGCAGCAGACCATCAGGAGCAGAGAATAGAGGTACTTGAGGAGGGCCAAGGATAGACTTTGGGGCCAGGGTGTGGCACCCCATCAAACTCGACTGGGGGACACTCCTAGAGGTCAAAAAATAGACCTTGAAGTATTTTCAGGTGCTTTTTTTATTATTATTTTTATATTTTTACATATTTAAATACTTTTCTTGGACATTGGGTTCTTTTGTTGTCATCATTTTGTTTTGTCACTTTGTCTCACTATACATTGTTTTTTGTATTACTATTAAATATAAAATATTTATTAAAAATAAAATTTATAATAAAATTTATTAAAAATAAAATATTAAATATTAAATAAAAATATAAAATATTACTATTTCTGCATAATAACATATAGATAATGTAGCCTGGATGAACAGTCTGGGAAAGAAAACAAGGGGACTGATGGTTCCGGGGGGACATGAGAGAGGGGGAAGCAGGGGAAAGGAGGTGGTATTGGCAAACCCTGGGGCAAGGGAACAACAGTGATCCAAAATCAGGGGCAAGGAGGGTGTAAGAGGACTGGTAGGGATTGATCAAGGACAATGTAACTGAGGGAAATTACTGAAACCCAAATGAAGGCTGAGCATGATAGTGAGAAAAGAGGAAAGCAAAACTAAATAGAGGAAAGAACTAGGAGGTGAAAGTTATTTACATAGGTCTAAATACAGGCATTTACATAGGCAAATATATTTATATATGATAAGGGGAAATAGATCTATATGCATATATTTATAGGTTCAGTATTAAGGGAGAAGATGGACATTCGACCTCCACTCAAGTACTTCCTCAATGCAAGAACACTTTGTTCTATTAAGGTGGCATTCTATAATATTCACCTTCCCAAGACAATTGCTGAAGGCAAATGTATGCGTGAACTAAAGTGGTGAAGAAAGCTGATGGTACCTGGCTATGAAAACATAAAGCATCTGGGGTCTTACTGGTTTGAAGGTAAACAAACAGTCATCTAGATCAGAAGTAACAACGCCCACATGGAAGAAGTACACCAACCTGTGTTACCACAAGGTATTGAAGGAATCAAGTATCAGGCATCAAAGAACTAAAGATTATATCATTGTAAAATTTGGGACCCAAATCCCTTCTGTAGGTAGCAGGACATCCCCTTAGAGAAAGTTCATGGGGAGGAGACAAGTCAGTCAGAGTACAGTGTAGCAATGATGAAGCATACAAATGTTTCCTCCTCCCCACCCCTCGCCCCAGTATCATGATCCCAATTCTACCTTACAATTCTGGCTAGACCAGAGAATATACACTGACACAGATACATCTGAAAACAAGGAATTCAGGACCGATGATGCTTTCAGGACCAGTGGTGACAGTGGTGACACTGAGAAGGTGGAGGGAAGGTGGGGTAGAAAGGGGGAGTCGATTATAAGCATCTACATATAAGCTCCTCCCTGGGGTATAGACAACAGAAAAGTGTGTGAAGGGATACATCGATAGTATAAGATATGACAAAATAGTGGCAAGTCATAAATTACCAAGGATTCGTGAGGGAAGGGGGAGCAGGGAGGGAGGGGGAAAGTGAGGAGTTGATACCAAGGGCTTAAGTAGAAAGTAAATGTTTTGGGAGTGATGAGGGCAACCAGTGTACATATGTGCTTGACATACAATGGATAGAAGAATGGATTGTGATAAGAGTTGTATGAACTCCCAATAAAATTATTTTTAAGATAAATAAATGAATGGATGAATGAATACTGGAAAATCTAAAAAAAAAAAAAAAAAAAAAGAGCGACCACATCACAAGATGAATCACTCCTGCATTTGGCTGCTTCCTGTGCCTGGAGATTGTCTGTAGAGAAGAACAATCAGATTTTATAGACAACCCGCTGTCAAATGTAGCAAACCCCTGTGAAGGACTCAGGGCATTAGAGATCAACTAACACTAGGCCATGATAATGACTCACTTCATTGCTGGTTTATTGTTACCAACTTATGATGTTACGCATTAACAATTTAATATATTCGCTGCATGATGTGTATGCCTTTTGAAAGATCTGTACGCCCCATGATATATACCTTTTGGAAAATGCATTCTCTCTCTCAGTCCTGACATAGAGACGAGGAGTCCCCGTTTGCAAAAAAATTCAGTGTAATTAGATTTAGTGTAGATTAGTTGCTATCATCTCATACTATGTGTTTGTAATTTTCCTCACTTCTCCTTTATAGGATAGTGTTTGTGTGTGTGTGTATGTAGTTCATTGTCTTTGTATCTATATTGTATCTGCTCATGCAGTTTTTCATTTCTTTCATTCTATTATTGAGATCATTAACCTGTTTATTTCTGCTATGTTTTTCCTAACTCCTGGGCCTCCCTTTGGTGTGAGAATTCTAGTATCTCTATTTTTACATCAATTTTCAAGATTGATCCCCTAATTTCCAGCATGGCACTATTAGCTATCTGTGAATGTTGCATTCATTTTTTCGAAGACATATCACCTTTTTATAACTTTTTATTTAAAAATTAAGTAGAGGTTTGTATTTCACATCTTCAGCTTTCTATTCAACAGTTTACACTACTATCAAGCCCCTCAATGGCACCCTTTCTCATTGATTCCTCTCCTTCTTCTTGTGAATGGCTCTCTTCCATCTCGTGCAAGTTGTTGATCTAGCACAACGATTTATCCTCCCTTCTTTATCCTCTAAATCCCCACCCCAATTTTCAACGTCTCTCCACTTTAATATGAATGTTATTTTGTTTATCCCACTTATAGCAGTGGTCTCATATAGTAGTTGTCTTTTTGTTATTGGCTAATTTCAGGTAACCAGGTTTCTAGGTCCATCCATGTCATGAGGTAATTTGTAGTTTCGTCAATGCTTTAAGTGATGTGTAGTGGTGTGTTGTGTGTATGTACCAGTGTTTCTTTATCTATTCTTCTCCTGATGAGCATTTATGCTGTTGTTGAGTGAGTTCTTCCTCTTTGGGTTTTTAACACTAGGTCCTTTTAACACATTTCATAAGAATGTGTTACTTTGTCTTATCAAGCTCTCTTTTACAATTTTCCATTCTCTAAAATTCTCTGGGTGATACAAATGGTTACATGTTCAACTATTATTTGAAAGATTGTCAGTTCAAACATAACTAGAGACATTTCAAAAGACTGGGATGAAGATCTGCTCCCAAAAAGTCATTGTCATGAGATATGCAGCAGGTTTGCCCAAATCACCTTGAGTGGGAATCAGCTTTATAGCAACAACAACTGCAACACCTAACTATCTGTGCCTGCTTATAAAGGTGCTTGTCTGAGGATCAGTCATAGGATGATTCAACATATATGCACCTTCTTGCTTACTTTCTTCTCCTTTATACGTTTTGAAATGTTTGATGGCTATTATTTCATATGCTGCTCATAAAGTGCTCAGCTGCTGACCAAGAAGTTGGCAGTTTGAACATACTAATCATTCTGCCAAATATAGGATGGAAGTCTGCTTGTGTAAAGATTTATATCCTTAAAACCATTATGGATGCTGTTCTACTCTGTCTAAAAGCCTCTATGAGTCAAAACAGATTTGCCAGTAACAATCTTTTAATTATGAAAACCAGAGAAGCATTTACAGTACAGGTGCATGCAGAGACAAAGAAAGAAGAAGCTAACTAGGGAGCACCCTCTTTTGAAGGCTATATATACATCATTGTAGATTTTAGAAAAGTGCTTCTTTTTGTGTGTGGGCACTGGTGGTTGATGCTGCCATTAGAGCTTCACAATGACAAAAGGGGCCCCGTTCAATGCTCCATTTTTTGAGTGAGCCCACTTTGTACTTTTGAGTCTCTTGGCAAGTAATTCTGAAATGGTTGTCACATAACATCACCACAAGATTGGTTTGGGTCTCAAAGTAACAATTAATGCAGAAATTCTTTGTAAAAGACAAAGTAGTAGGCAACTAGAAAGACATATTACCATTTCTAGGAAAGGAAAAATAGCTTCCAGTATATCTTTCAAGATTTGAAAGGAGACATAACTTTCTTTCCTTGCTCTAGAAATCCACTAATAATATCTAAGATCCTCTGGAAATTTGTCAAATATCTTGCCCTTTGTGGTTCATTATAAATTATTGACTTAGAGGGTCTTTGGATAAAGGTGCCCCATCAAATCACAGGCTCAAATTACTACTACATCACTACCCAGTATGGTAATGGAGCCCAGCAGTTCTACTACAGCTCTGTCCTCTTCCCCTGACCGTGCACTGGTGAAATTTGACTGCTTTGTTCTAAAAACTTCTAGATAAAGAAAGGCATCAACATTCTAGCACAGAGGTGCTCACACTTTTTCATCGTGTGTTACTTATAAAATGATCTAGTCAAATTATCTACCAACTACAAAAATGCAAAACATATTTATTTCATTTACTTATTATATTTATTCATAAATGCATCGAGAATTCTTCATATTTGCAATATAAGTTTATGTACCTTGCATAACCACATGAGTTCATATGGCACAACATGACACAATTAGCTGTATATATTTTTTGTCATTACCTGAGTTGACTCTGATGACTTGCACTGAATGGAATGAACCAGGGATGCATAGACCAGAGAGTAGCTGTTGACAGCCAGTCTCAAGCACACTTCACATGATCATCAGTCATGGTGGAATGGTACTTGGATTTAATGATCTTATTTGGGAAAAGGCTGACTCACATACATAATTAGAGCTGAATAATGCAGTCAAGGAGGTAGCACTTTTTCTCATGTTTCGGTGCTTTTCCTCTACAAGTAAGTTCCAGAACTGTTCATGTGGCCTAGACTTCAGCTGAATGTTGGCTTTTAGTGTCAATGTGTCATCTTCCAGACCAGATGAGTGCAGGTGATACAATTTTTGATACAAATGAATCAACCACGGCCTCTTCCGGAAAAGGATAGCTCATGAATGTAGCAACTGGCTGAACAAAGAAAAGCCCTCAAAGTATTTGGCTTAGCTTGTCAGTTTTGCTGCACTTAGGCAGTTGTTTGCACGTGCATTTGACAGCTATGATTGCATCTGATTTGTTGTATTGTATATAAATTAAGTGAAGGGGGTGATGATAGTCTTATGTCTCCTTTAATATCATATGATCTACGCACACTATATTTGTGATCAACTAGTAGATCAGCATCAAAGTATGGAGCAATCCTGCTCCAGCAGCTAAATTTTGTTTGTCTTGCTCTGACTACAATAAGGTTGCCAGTAGGTGAGCTAGATAATAGTCATTGACTTGATTCTAACTAATGATGATTTATTATACATAATAATGCCTGGGCCTGTGTTATCTTCATCATCATCACCATTTTTATGTTCATTATTGCAGCTATTAGGCCAATTCATCTCATTAAGGGTCCACTTAACCCTAGCTGGCTCTCCACTTCCCTAAAGCCAAGGCCTTTTTCTAACCATTGAAGCAGCTGATTGGTGAGAGAAAGATCTGGTAGGCTTCTGTGAAGATTGCAGCCTTGCAGCCCCTACAGAGCAGTTCTCTTCTTTCGAATAGGCCATTCTGAGGAGGCTTCAACTCACTGGCCATAGTTTGCTGTACTTTCTTGTAGTTGTTTAATGTCATCTCTATGGACTCATTCACAATTTATGGATCTTTATCCTTAGGGATTATTTTGTCACATTTATTTTCATTCTAGCTTATTTGGTTTGTAATTGGTTTTACATTTGAATGACTAATTCATATTATAAATATAAGTCTCACATTAATTATGTGCATCTTAGCCAAAATCATCAGAAACTCTGGTGGCATGGTGGTTAGGTGCTTGGTTGCAAAACAACTGCCCTGTGGGAGAAAGATGTGGCAAAGTGCTCACATAAAGATTTACCGCCTGGAAAATCCTGTGTGGTGACTCTGTTCTGTCATTCACTATCAGTTGGAATATATTCCACTAGCAGCAGTTTAAGCAAAAATGATTGTTGAAATTCTAAGGCACATATTTTAATATTTCTTAATGAGGAATGCCTATGATTTAGGCTGCTAACCACAGGTCTGTGGTTCAGAACCAACAGCTGCTGGTGAGAAAAAGACTTGGCATCCTACTCCTGTAAAGTGTATAATCACAGTAACTCACAGGAACAGGTCTACACTTTCCTGTAAGATCATTATGCATCAGCATCCTGATAGCCTTCACTTCAGAAATGATGCTTTAGGGTGATGCTTAATCTATCACATTTTATTTAAGTAATCTGCCATTGTTGATGTTAGGTGTCACTGAGTGATTTCTAACTCAAAATGACTTTGTGTACAACAGCACAAAATACTGCTCAGTCCAATATCATTCTCCTTCAATTTTTGGAATATATTACTCCACTTGCTCCTCTTCTTCATAGTGTCCACTGATAAGTCTGAGCATATTCTTATTTGGGAACCTTTATTTTTTTTAATAATTTTATTGAGGGCTCTTGCAGCTATTATAACTTTCAGCATATCATCTGCATCAAGCACATTTGCACACATGTTACATTTCCAAACATTTTCCAATTGAACCCTTGGTATAAGCTCCTCTTAAAAAAAAAAAGTTATCCCTCCCCCCCCTTTTTTTGTTTTAATGAATCATTTTATTGGGTACTCACACACCTCTCCTCATGATCCATACATACATCAATTACATGCAGATCTCATTTGCACACTTGTTGCCATCCTCACTCTCAAAATATCCTCCCTCCACTTAGGCCCCCAGTTCCAGCTCCCCATATTTCCCTTCCTCCCTTCCCCCATGAACCTTTAATAATTTACAAATTGCTTTTTTCATATCGTATACTGTCCAATGTGTCCCTTCACTCACTTCCCTGTTGGCCATGCCCCAGAGAGGAGGTTATATGTAGATCCCTGATATTAGTTCCCCCTTTCTACTCCACCATCCCTCCACCCCCCCCTCCCAGTCTCACTACTCCCATCACTCATCCTGAGGGAATATCTATCCTAAGTTCCCCATGTTTCCACCTCCAGTGTACATCCCCTGTTCTAATCAGGCTTGTCTGGGAGAACCGAAAGCATGATAGTGGGTGTGAGGAAGCATTTGAGAACTAGAAGAAAAATGCATATTTCGTTGTTACTACACTGTACTTTAACTGGCTCATCTCCTCCCTGTAACCCCTCTGTAGGAGGATGTCGCTTCACCTATTGATGGGCTTTGGGTCATCAATCTGTACTCCCCCTTGTTTATAATGATATAATTTTTAGGTCTTTGATGCCTAACATCAGATCCCTTCAACACCTTGTGGTCACACAGGCTGGTGTGCTTCTTCCATGTGAGCTTTGTTGTTTCTGAGCTGGATGGCCGCTTGTTTACTCAAGCATTTAAGACCCCAGACGCTATATCTTTTGATAGCTAGGCACCATCAGCTTTCGTCACCACATTTGTTTATGCACACATTTGTCATCAGTGATCATATCAGGAAAGTGAGCATACAATTTTATGGTTTTTAGTTCTTAAACCCTGATAACTGATCCCTTTGACAACTCATGGCCCACACACTGGTGTGCTTCATCCATGTGGGCTTTGTTGCTTCTGAGCTGGATGGCCGCTTGTTTACTCAAGCATTTAAGACCCCAGATGCTTCATCTTTTAATAGCCAGGCACCATCAGCTTTCTTCACCACCATTGCTTATGCACACTTTTGTCTTTAGTGATTGAGTAGGGAAGGTGAGCATCATGGAATGCCAATTTAATAGAACAAAGTGTTCTTGTATTTAGGAAGTACTTGAGTGGAGGTCCAATGCTCATCTGCTGTTCCACTACTAAGCCTATATGTATAAGTTCATTGATCTATTACCCCCATTGTCACATATAGATATATGCATCTATGTACCTACCTGTATTTAAACCTCTATAAATGCTCTCTACCCCCAGTTCTTTCGTCTATTTTTACTTCCCTCTTGTCCCACTATCATACTCAGCTTCCATTGGATTTCAGTATTTTCTCTCTGTTACATTATCCTTGATCAATCACTACTGGGCTTCTCACAACCACCTTGTCTCTAATTTTGGATCAGTTGGTATACTCTTACCCCTGGGCTGGCCAACACCATCTCCTTTCCCCCTCCTCCCCTTCTCCCATGGCCCATACTCCAGAACCCTCAGTGCCATCGTTTTCATCTCTAGATTGTTCATCAAGCCTCTCTTATCTAGATAGACCTGCAAAGGTAACAATATGCACCCAAAAAAGGCTTCCTAAAATGAAGCAACCAAAGAAAGTAAAGCAATGATATCAACAACAACAAAACCCCCAATGTCCTATATATGTGTGTATATATGTGTATATATATGTAAAAAAAATAACAATATAAAAACATGTAAGTAATTCAAGGTCTGTTCACTGACCTCCAGGAGTGTCTTGGGAACCTTTATATGTGATTTCTTTTTTCCCCCCTAGCTGCTCTCATGATTTTCTCCTTTTCCTCAAAGCTGGATAGTTTAACTATTATGTGTCTTGGTGATTTCTTCTTGGGATTCAGTCTAGCTGGTATTCTTTCAGCCTCTTGAATAGTTGCCTGGCTTTCCTTCATTAAGCTAGGGAAGTTTTCCTCCAGGAATTCTCTGACAATTATTGCAGATGACTTCTTTGTTGTGTCTTCTTCCAGCAGGCCAATAATTCTGATGTTATTCCTTTTGATAGCATCAGACATAGATCATACATTTTCTTCAGTTTCTCTGACAATCTTATTAGATTTTTGTTCACATATGTTAAATTCTACTTGGCCATCCTCTAGGTCACTGATGCAATTTTAAGCTTCCTCAAGTTGATTCTCGAAATCCATGAGTCTGGTTTTGTTTTCTGTTATCTCGTCCCTAAGCTCTTGTATTTCCCTTTGGTATATGGACTTTATCTCATCTATTAATTCATCCTTTTTCTGTATTGCTTCCCTCATGTCATGTCTGACTCCAAGCATTATTCTGAAAATTTCCTTCTGTGCCATATCAATGTCTGTTTCTTCTATGCATGCCATCAGGCTTAGGACATCTTCCATCGTTGCCTTTTGTTTCTCCTGTTTTTTTTCACTGAGGTTGTTGGGGCTGATTGCTGTTTGCGTAGCATTGTTTTCGAGATACCAGGTGCCACTTTCTAGGGTCTCGAAGAGCACCGGCTCCCTCTGGGAGACGTAAAGGAATGTGTCTTCAAACTTCTTGTGACTAATTTCACTATGGAATTATCCTAACTCTTTATCCTCTTGTGACTTCACTCTTTCCCTAGTGAACTGGTGTTCCGTTATCTGGAGGGCAAGTTGGGTTGTTTTCCTAAGGTCCACTGGTGGATGGTGTTGTACTGCAAAATCTCACCAAACCCTGGGATGGTGCAGCCCACAGCAGCCTGAGGCACTGCAGGAGGTGCCCACTGCAAGGGGGGTGTCACAGAATGCTGGTGGGCTACCCACACCTGAGTAGAGCACCATGAATATTGGGGGGGGGGGGACCACTGAATCAGGCAGATCACATGGAAAAAGTGCTGTGGTTCTGCAGCAGCTTGGAATTAAGGCCAGCACTGTTGGAACTGCCCCGGGCTATGAGAAGCACAAGGCTGGCAGCAGGTAGATGCCTCAGATGGACCCCCTGAGGACACATAAGAGCTCTCCCAAACACACCAGCTGGAATTCCCCTGTAGGAAATTGGGTGGAACCAGCTTCTCCTCCCTCAGGCTACTCTGCACAGGGTGCATCTCTCCCAGCTGGGAATAGCAGGAAGAGTTGCCCCAGGCTAATGGGGTGGTGGGGGGGGGGGGGGGGGGGGGGGGGGGGGGGGATGGTGGTGTCTGGTCTGTGAGCCAAACTAGAAGAGATCAGGAGTTAACAAGAGACCTGATTTGCAGAAACAATGGGGGGATAGAGAAGAGCAAATGAAGAGCTTGGGCTGCAAGGGCTCAATCTCTGCCCTGGACTGGAGGCAGGCCATGGCTCTGTCAGAGTCACGGTTCCAACCAGACCGCGGTCCGACCAGACTGCAGATTCAACCAAGCCACGGATTCGAATAAGCCGCGGATCCGACCAAGCCATGGTGCCCACTAAACCATGGTTCCCACTAAGCAGCGGATTCAACCAGGCCACGATTCCAACTAAGCCACAGATTCAACTAGGTGGCAGTTATGACTTAGCCATGGTTCCACGGAAGCCACAGTTCCGACTAAGCCACAGCTCTGATGAGACAACACCCTAGCCAGTCCAAACCTTCCCGGCAGTGGCCCTGGCAGAGACAGTGAAAGACAATGGTGGGTCAATCTCCCCACCGGGTTTCACTGTGGCAAGCCAAAAAAAACCCAGCCCCTCAGAACCCCGCAATTCTGCTCTTCCTTATCTTTACAATAACCCTCCCATGATCTGGTAGCACTGAATTTCTCCCTCAGACACTTTCCCTGGGCAAATCCCACGCTGGTTCTCTCTGGTGCATGTCATGCAGTCACCATCTTCCCCAATATCATTCTCACAAGTGTTGTTTGAGTCAATAGTTGCAGTCATTGGGACATTCCATCTTATTGAGGGACTTTCTATTTTTTACTTATCTCTTATTCTACCATCCATGATGTTCTTTTCTAAGGATTATTCTCTCTTTTTAACATGTCTCTCTTTTCACCATTCTTTCTTCTAAGAAATCCGGCTACACTTCCTCCAAAACAAATTTGTTTGTCCTTCTAACAGCGCATGGTATATTCAGTAGTGTTTTCCAACACCGTAATTCAGAAGCATCATTTCTTTTGCAATCTTTTTATTGTGATGCATATGAGGCAGTTAAAAATACCATTGTGGGGGGGGGGGCGGGGGAAGAAATACCATGGCATGAGTGAGGTGCACCTTAGTTCTCAAAGTAATATTCATATTCTAAACATTTTTTGAATGTCTTCTGGAGCAGATTTGTCCATTTTAATTTCTTTATTTGATTTCTTGAACATTGATTGTGATCCAAGCAAGATGAATCAGACCACTTCAATATTTTCTCCATTACCATGATGCTATCTACTGGCATAGTTGTGAGAATTTTGGTTTCCAACACTTTCTATCAGACTGCAGCTTGCACAGCTGCAAACAGCCCCTATGCAGACGTGTAGGAGGATGGAGCACAAAGTACAGGCAAAGACAAGAAGGGAACCCCAGCAGGACAAAAGTGAAACACAGCACCTCAAGTCAGTGGGCTAAAGGCAGCCCATAGAAACACAAACACCACCCTCCGAAAGATAGAGTCCAGGACTCTGAGATACCAGGGGAAATGACAATTAATACCATCAAATCAAACAAGAAACAGCAAGTTGCCTCTAATGGCATCAGCAAGAAAATAGAAACAAAATCCAATATCAGAGGACCACCTGGACCTAATGGCAGTAATAGAAAATGCAGATGTTGCTCTACCTCAGAAAGAAATCTTCAGAATTCTGCTTAGTCATCCAGGACATGAGGCAAGCATTACAGAAAAAAGGATGAAATGATATGGGGAAATAAAGGCCATGCACCAAAGGGAAATACAAGAGCTAAGAGCAGGCTAGCAAAAAAATAATATTAAACTCACAGACTACACCAAGAGAATGGAGGAGCCAGAGAATCATACCAGTGGCCTAGAGGACTCACAAGCAGAAATTAATGATTATGAGAAAAATCTAACAAGTCTATCAGAGAAGCAGAAGAAAACCTCAAAGCAATGTCTGATACTATGAGAAGGAAAAACATTAAAATTATCAGACTACCTGAGAAAGCACACCAAGGAAAGCAACATGCAAAATAGTGGGATGAAATGCTTGGGGGAAATCTTCCCTAGCTTAATGAATGAAAACCAGAGATTCATCCAGGAGGCAGAAAGACTGCCAGCTAGACTGAATCCCAAGAAGAAATCATCAACACATATCAATGTTCAACTTTCCAACTATGAGGAAAAGGATAAAATTATGAAAGCAGCTAGGGAA
This sequence comes from Nesogale talazaci, assembly GCA_004026705.1. Taxonomy (NCBI): domain Eukaryota; kingdom Metazoa; phylum Chordata; class Mammalia; order Afrosoricida; family Tenrecidae; genus Nesogale; species Nesogale talazaci. The sequence continues at coordinate 17,619 of PVJH01010415.1, forward strand.
AAACTGGAAATCACATATAAAGCAAGCAGTTAAGAAATGCTCACACCTATCAGTGGAAATTCTGAAGAAGAGGAGAGAATGGAGCAGCATATTCTGAAAATTACAAGAAGACAAAAATCCAAGAACATTATATGGAGCCAAATTATCTATCAAAATTGATAAAGAAGTAAGAGTCTTTCCAGACAAGGAAAATCTACAAAAGATTCTAAATGACCCAGTATGGGCAGAAAAACAACAATCACCAAGCATGTACAAGAGACCACCACACAAAACACCTCCACCCAGAGACCATCAAGGGGAAAAGGGCCACCAAGATGCACTGACTCAACAATGGAAAGAACGAAGAATGGACCATAAGCACACATAGGCAAAACCCTTGAAAAAGAAATGGAGATAGGAAAACACCAACACAAGAGCAATAAAATGACATCACAGAGTCCACAGATGGATATAATAACCCTGAACATCAATGGAAGGAACTCAGGCCTTAAGAGATGAAGATTAACAGACTGGCTTAGAAAACATAACCCCTCAATCTGCTGCCGACAGGAGACATATCTCAAGATTACAGACAAAAACAAGCTGAGAATCAAAAGCTAGCAAAAGACAAACCAAGCATACAACAATTAAAAAAAAACAAAGCAGGGATTGCACTTTTCATCTCAGATAAAATTGACCTCAAAATGCAAACTATGAAAAGAGATAAGGGGAGATACTATGTAATGCTCAAGGAAACAATAGACAAAAAAATCACTAAATATTTAAAATTTTACTTGTTGAACAAGTGTTCAGTGGAATATGTCAATCAAATGCTCCAAAAGATGAAAAAAGAAATTACAGCATCAACAATTATAATAGGTGATCTCAATATACCACTCTCTAAGTAAGATCACTGAGAAGGAAGCTCAACAAGGAGGCTAAAGATCTAGAAATACAATTAGAAAATTTGACTTGATAGATATCTACAGAGCTTTCCAGCCAAATACAAAAAACAACACATTCTTTTCAAGTCCACAAGGTACATATTCGAAGATTGACCATATCAAATCTGCATAAATTTACGTACATTGATATCATACAGACCTCTCTCTCTGGCCACTTTGTCATAAGATTGGAAAGCAACAAAAGGAAGATAAAGAAAATAAGTGTAAACAATTGGAGGATGAATAACTACTGCAAAAGGTGTGTGTACTGGCCCAGATCAGAGATAAAATTAGGAAATTTCAAGAAACCAATGAGAATGAGAGCATACCAAAACTTTGGCATATCAAAGCTTGTGAGACACAGCAAACACAGTCATTACAGAATGTTTTATAGCTTTATATACACACATAAAAAAAGGAGGAGAGACTTACGATTGATGCACTGGCACAACATTTACAGCAACTAGAGCAGAGTCAAAAAGACAATCCAACTAATAGCAAAAGAAAATAAATAATAAAAATTGGGTCTGAGATTCAGGAGAGGGAAAATAAGAAAAGTATGAAAAAATATAAACGCTGCTCAAAGTTGTTTCTTCTAGAGGAGAAATTGAATTGACAAACCTCTTGTGAATTTAGCCAAAGGAAGTAAGGAACACATTTCAATAGCAAGGATGAGGGATGAAAAAAAAAGACATTACAATGAACCCTAGTGAAATCAAAAGGATAATTGTATAGTATTATGAAGGATTGAACTCCAAAGAATTCAATAACTTGGAAGACATGGAAAAATTCTTGGATAAAACATTCCCTCCCTAGACTGTAACCGATGACTGTTGAGAACTTCAATAAACCCATATCAATAGAAGAAATAAACAAGGTTTTTGAGGGATTACCAGCAAAAAATTCCCCTAGACCAGATGGGTTTACTGAAGAATTCTATCAAGCATCTAAGGGAAAATTGTCACCAGTACTACACAAATTCTTTCAGAACATAGGAATAGATGGAAATCTCCCAGATTCCATCCACGAAGGTAGTAGAATTCGGATACCTAAACCAGGGAAGAATCCCACAAGAATCGAGGACTACAGACCAATCTCCCTAATATCAATGCAAAAATTCTTATCAAAATACTAGTCGAGTACAAATGTATATAAAACAAGTAATTCACCATGACCAAGTAGAATTCATACCAGGGAAGCAGAGATGTTTCAACATATGAAAGACCATTAATATTATTTGCCACATTGAAATGAAATGCTTTAAGAACCACATGATAATATTGATAGATGTACAAAAAGCATTCAACATCATCCAACATCAATTCCTGTTTAAGACACTCCAGAAGATAGGAATGCAGGAAAGTTCCTCAATATAATACAAGTTATATATGAAAAACCAACAATCAATATGGTAGTCAATGGAAAAAAGATGAAAACAATTCTTCTGAAAAAGAGGACTACACAAGGATGTCCCTTGTTCCCACTCCTTTTAATATCATACTGGAGATCCTAGCTAACAAGATAAGGCAAAGAAAAGACATTAAGAGTATTAATCTGAGTAAGGAAGAAATGAAACTATTGTTATTCTCAGATGATATTTTATATATGGAAAATCCTGAAAGTTCCAAAAGAGGAGAGTGCTGGAAACAATAGAGAAATAGGGCAGAGTGGCAGGTTACAAGATCAATAAACAGAAGTCTATCGGACTACTATACACATCAGACAAGGCCACAGAAGAGGAGATAAAAAAGTGTACCCTTCACAATAGCCAAACAAAAATTGAAATATCTAGGGATATACCCAACAAAAAATAAAAGATCTGTAAGAGAAAAACTACAAAACACTATTAAAAGGGACCGAGAGGGACCTCAACAAATAGAAGAACATCCATGCTCATGAACTGGTAGACTCCATACTATAAAGATGTCAGTTCTACCCAAGGAACTATGTAAGTTCAATTCTATCTTGATAAAAATTCTGACATCTTTCTTCAATGAATTAGGAAAACAGATTACCAAATTCCTATGGAGAGGAAACAAACCAAGAGTTAGTAGAGAATTCCTCGAGATGGATAAAGTTTGAGGGCTTGCTTTACCTGACTTTGGCACCTACAGTGGTGACCACTTATAGCTACAGTGGTCAAAAAAAAAAATAGTGTGCTATTGGTATGATAATAGATATTCAGACCAATGGAAAAGGATTGAAAATCCAGAAATAAAAATATCAACATACAGACAACTGATCTTCAATAAGGGCTCAAGAAATATCAAGTGGAATGTGGATGTACTCTTTAATTCACTATGCTGGAAAAATGGATACATATCTGCAGAAACATGATCAAGACCCTTACCTTACTCCATGCACAAGAATAAACTCAAGGTGGATCACATACCTAGAGGTAAAACCCCAAACTATTAGGACAATCAACGAGGAAATTGGAACAGCTCTAAGAATCTTGACACAGGGAATACATGGGCTATCAGAAATAGGGAAGGATAAAAACACAGAGGAGGCACACAAATTGACTAGTGGGATATACTAAAGATAAAACTCTTGTGTACATCTAAAGAATTCAGCAAGATAATAATGAGAAACCACAGAATGGGAAAACATCTTTAGCAATGACACATCACACAGAGGCCTTATTATTAAAATCTACAATTCACTGCTACCTTATAAGAAAAAAAAAACAATTGTCCACTCAAGAGGTGTTCAAAGGATCTGAGCAGAAGTTTCTCTAGGGCAGAAATCCAAATGGCCCATAAATATATGAGAAAATGTTCTGGATCTCTAGTCAAAGAGAAATGCAAAGTGAAACAATTATGAGATACCACCTAACTAACACCCTCAAAGATAGCCCAAGTCCAGAAGTCACAAAGCAGCAAGTGTTAGAGAGGTTGTGGTGAGATAGGAACTCTTGTCCACTGCTGGTGTACCTGTAGGTATAACAGCCATTATGAAAATTGATCTGGCGATATCTAAAACAGCTGAAAATTGAGCTACACTATGATTCAACAATCCCCTACTGGACCTATACCCAGAAGAGGCAGAAAACAAACCACGGGCAGACATCTGTGCACCAGTGTTCATCGTGGCACAGTTCACAATTGCAAGGAGTTGGAAACAACCCAAATTTCCATCAACAGACGAATGGATTCAAAAACTGTGGTACATACATACAATGGAGTATTGCACATCCCTCAAAAGCAGTGATGAAAATGAAGCACATCACCACATAGGAAGAACTGGAAGACATTATGCTAAGTGAAGTAAGCCAAGTACAAAAAGACAAGTGCAACATGAGTCTGCTGAGGTAAGTTCAAACATATCCACAAAAGGCATTGAGAAGAAGCTACTGTATACTTACATCCTTGTGGTGAGGTCCAGGTAATATGGCAGAAGTCAGACTAAACTCAGGGGTATATATGGTAGCCCACTAAAATATCTGCACAGGGAAACAGGGACCAGACTTCAACCCAGTGCTCTAAGACAAGAATGCAACACACTGACATAAAGCAGGGAACCAATAGAGAAGCCTGAGAGGCCTGTCTCAATACCAACTACATGGCCAGCACTTCCACCCCACCTCAGAAGAATTCACTTCAGAGAATTCTGAACACAACACTGTAGCTTACAGCTCAAAGAGAGAGACTTGTCTGATCAGAGCACACTGGAATCAACAAGGAGGGAGGGAAAAAGCACATCCTGGCACATCAAGTCCTGAGAACAATACTTCTGCCCAGAACAGCCTATGCACAGAAAGGACCATAGGACTGGCCCCACAAAGAGATACAATCTTCCTCACTGACCCATACACAGCCCCATGAGGGACAACACAGGAGACACATGGCAAGAATTGTGCCTGCCCTGAGCCAGCCATGCCAAAATCAGACATGGGTGGCATGCAACAGAACAACAAGGGAAGCAGAGCACAGAAGTCCCCACAGAACACCAAAAATAGACTATGGGCCCAGAGTTGCCCCATCAGACTCCACTGGGCAACAAATAGACCTTGAAATAGTAATAGAATTTGCTGTTGTTATTATTGCTCTTGTGACCTTTCTGTTGCTGTAACTATTGTTTTATTGTTTATTATCTTGTGTTGGAGAATATTGTTATCACAACATGTCTATCTGGAAGGGATAGATGGGATAAACAAGACATAAAAGAGAACAACAGGATGACAGTTTCAGGGGGACATGGGAGAGGGGGAGACAAGGGAAAAGTAGTGAATGTTATCAAACCCACAGACAAGGGAAAAACAAGTGGCCAAAAATCAATGGCAAGGAAGGTGTAAAAATTCTGGCTGGGCTGGATCAAGAATAGTGTAGCTGAGAGGAATTCCTGAAATCCAAATGAAGACTGAACATCATAGAGGAATAAGAGGAAAGTAAATATATATATATATATATATATAAGAAAGAACTATGAAGCAAAGGGCATTCATAGTAATCTAACCACAGAAATGTACATGTGTAAATATATTTATATACATATATACATAAATATGGTTATATAAATATAAATATATACATGTGTAAATATACATATATAAAGGGCAATAGATTGCTGTACGTATATTTATAGGTTTAGTACTAAGGAAACACATACACAGTGGGTCCCTACTCAAGTACTCCCCCAATACAAGAACACTTTGTTCTAATAATTCAGCAGTCTAAGAAGCTCACCTTCCCAATACAATCACTGAAGATAGAGTGGGTGCATAAGCAAATGTGGCAAAGAAAGCTGATGGTGCCTGGCAATCAAGGGATATAGTGTCTGGGGCCTTAAAGGCTTGAAGACAAACAGGTGGCCATCTAATTGAGAAGCAACAAAGCACAGCAGCCTTTGTGATCATGAGGTGTTGAGGGGTTCAGCTATCAGGTATCAAAAAAACAAAAAAAATCATATCGCTGTGAATAAAGGGGAGTGCAAAGTGGGGACCCAAAGCCCATCTGTAGACAACTAAACATCTCCTAACAGAAGCCTCTTGGTAAGGGGACGAGCCAGTCAACAACAATGAAACATAAAATGTTCGTCTAGTTCTTAAATGCTTCTCCCTATCCCCTCCCCACTGCCATGTTCCCAGTTTTACCTTAAAAATATGGCTGGGCCAGAGGATGTACACTGGTACATATAGGAACTGGAAACATAGGTAATCCAAGACAGGAGAACCCCTCAGGACCAATGGTGAAAAGGGTGGATTGCAAGACTCTCCACATAACCTCCTCCCTGGGAGACGGACAGCAGAGAAGTGAGTGAAGGGAGACGTTGGATGGCTTAAGATATGAAAAAATAATAATAATAAATTTTCAAGGGCTCTTGAGGGGGAGGAAGCGAGAGAGAGGGGTAAATGAGAAGAGGGTACCAGAGGTTCAAGTAGAAAGCAAGTATTGTGAGAATGATGAGGGAAACAAACGTACAAAGTGTTGACACAATGGATGTATGCGTGGATTGTGATAAGAATTGTACAAGCTCCAAATAATGATTTAATAAAATAAAATGAAAGAAAACACTGATAATTCTTGCACAATTCTTGCACACAAAAAACAGAGTTATAGTCCCAGAAATTCACAGTGGAATTTCTGTCCTGTCCTTTAGGGTCAATATGAGTCAGAATCAATTCAATGGAAATGAGTTTACTTTTTTTTCTTGGTTTGGTGGCGTTAATGATATCATTGCATAATTTCCACATTCCCTTGAGGTTTTTTCTTTGGAATTGGCATAGATGTGGAGGTCTTTCACTCAGTTGACCAGGTAACTGTATTCCAAATTTCTTCCCATGGGTGAGTGAATGGTTCCAGTGTTTCATGAGCTTGTTGAAATGTATTAGTCTAGGTAGACTAGAGAAACAAATCCCAGGAGACTATTATGTGTACAAGAGTTTTATATTAAAAAGTAGTTGAATATTGAGAAAACATCCCAGCCCTGTCCAGATCAAGTCCGATATTAGCCCATATGTACAACATCAATTGAGATAATTAAGTTTATTGTGCCAACCTGGCTAATGAACATATGTGGGATTAATTGAAGGGTAGAGAGAGAAATGGCTTGGTGAGTCTCACCTTTCTAGTTCTCGGATCTCTTGCTTTCTGCTGGTGACACCAGGATGCAGCTGCCTTAGCCAATTCCCTGCTTCAGCTGGCAAGGCTCACTTCCTGCAAGACTTCCCTGAGGAAAGCCACATGAATTTACCCTGATGTCGCCCTGGGTGTTGGAGCAGTTGTGTGGAGACCTCTGCCAACTCTGAGATGCTTACCTACACACCGATTTGGCTTTCCTTCTGCAGTTGGCGTCATTACCTGTGTTTTGTGAGATTGAAGAGGACTTTATTTTTTATTTATTTTTTTTGGGGGGGGGACGTCACTGCTCTCCGGTGGTGGGAGTAGGAGGCCCAGCCCCACTGCTGGAACTGAACCTCCGTCCCAGTGGGCCGCAGTCCCACGCACAACCACTACGCCACTGGGGCTCAGCTCGAAGAGGACTTTATAGATTCATTTCAAACATATGGATTATTGTTGGACTTATGGGCTTGAACAGCATTTTGTTGGGATACTTTCTTAATGTACACTTATCCTTTATATAAAGCTCTCTCTTATCCATGAGTTTCTATGGATTTGTTTCCCTAGTTTACCCACACTTACGCACATAGTTATAAAGTCCTCTTCAGACTCACAAAACCCATGCAATGATTCCAAATACAGGAAAATCACAGGCCAGTAGGTGGTAAGTCTTGTGGATCCAGTGGTGGTGTAAGCATCTCAATGCTGACAGGGCTCTCCACTTGGCTTCCCAGCTCTTGGCACTAGCATAGATCCATGTGTTTTGTCATTTGCAATGTTTCCCATGGAGTGAGCTGAGAGAGAGAATGCCTACTGCCTCCAAGGAGTAGTACAGAAGTTCCCAGAATCCTCAGGAGAAGGCCATATCCACACAGAAAAGGCTAGATTCCACCCCTTCTTTATCCTCGTAAATTGACAAATGATTATATGTAAATAACATGAAATGTTTCAATTAATATTCAGCCAATTCCTGGAATCATTTTTTCCTAATTCTTTTATATTTTTTATTTCTTCATTCAGGATCATCAGTTTTTTCATCCTATACTACCTCTCGAAATGGCTGAATGATTATGCTTTCTGTGTATTACTTCCACCTTATTTTGATACTTTCTACATCTTTCAATGTTTTTCCCATAGGAGACTTTAATTTTTGCTTTACTTCTTTAAGCTTGATATATGCTAAGCACATTCTTCTGTTTGGATTTTCTATCTCCAGGTCTTTGCACATTTTATTTAAATATTTTACTCTGTCTTTTTGAGTTGCTCTTTGAATTTTTCTGGTCAGTTCTCTTACTTCATCATATCTTCCATTGCTTTCACTACTCTACATTCAAAAACAAGTTTCAGAGTCTCTTTTGGTGTATTTTCTTTTATTTTCTTCCTGTCTTTTTACTGATATTTTGCTTTTTTCATGTTCATGCTATATGTGTTTCATATCACAGCTCATCAGGTCTTCTGTCATAACTGTTCAATGCAGAAAATCTGTTCTTAAGATGTTATCTATATTCATTCAGGATGGACATACTCAAACTCCTGTCTCATAGAATTGTTTTAATTTTATTCAACCTCAACTTAACTTACTTATGGGCAATTGACGGTCTGTCGCAAAGTCAGTCCCTGGTATAATTTTGATTACTGATATTGTGCTTCTCCATCATCTCTTTCCAAAAATGTAATCAATATGATCATTGTGCATTCCTTGTGGTGTGATCTTATATCTATAGTCACAGTTGGTGTTATTGAAAAAATTATTTGCAATGAAATCTTTGTTGGCCTTGTCAAATTCTATCATGCAATCTCCAGCTTTATAGCTCACACTAAAATCATATTTTCCCAGTCCTTCCCTTCCTCTTTATTATCAAAGTGGCATTTAAATGGCCAGATTATCAATGAATCATTATTCTAGGTTTGATACATTTCAGGCTGGAAAATTTGGTAGAATTTTTCAGTATTTCATCATTAAATTTGGATAGTAATTGTATTAACAAATTCCTTGTAACATATAGATATCACCTAATCACAGAGAGCATAGTATTTTGCTTAATTGATCTGAGATTATTCTTTTTGTCAATGGATGGGATACTATCCCTCCTGAATTTGTCATTCCCTAGTAAACTGTATGTTTGATTCAGTGTGGCTAATACCAATCTCTTTTAGCTTACTCATGTCAAAGATATTGATATTTATGTGTTCCATTTAATTTTTCATAACTTCCAATTTTCTTATATTCACACTTGGTACATTCCATGCTCAAATTATTAATGAATGTTTTCACTTGTTTCTTCTCATTTTCCATCATGTTCCATATGCAAGTGAAGGTCCCTGAAAGATTTACTCCAAGTATTTCATTATGGTTGACCCTATTTTGAAATGTCAATTCTTTCTCAATCATATTTTAAGTGCCTTCCAAACAAAGAGGCTCATCTTCTGACACTATATCTGACAATGTTCCTCAAGTATTAATAAGGTTTCAGTGACTAATTCCTCAGAATTGGACAGCTTTTTCTGACTTCATTTTCTATTCTTACTCTGGAAACTTTGTTGAAACAGATTCATCTTGTGTCTCTACTAATATTTAAAATACCAATAAAATAGCTTCCAGAACCACAGAAATATGTAAGCCATGACAAACTGACACATAAGTAATAGATATATTTCAGACCCTTGAAAATATTTATTAAAATGTTTTATCTATTTAGTTTATTCATCTGTAATCAATTCTACTTCATTTTTATTATGTTTTGCTTATGAATAATTTTTAAAGTTGAGTATTTTGCCTTAGTGATTTTAAAAATTATATATCCTTTTACTGGGAGCTCATACAAATCTTATCACAATCCATACATAAGTCCATTGTGTGTCAAGCACTTTTGTACATTCGTTGCCACCATCATTCTCATGGTATTTGCTTTCTATTTAAGCCCTTTGCATTGACTTCTCATTCTTTTCCCCTCCCTCCCCACTTCCTCCTTCCTCATAAATCCTTGATAATTTATAAATTATTATTATTTTGTCATATCTTACATTGTCCAATATCTCCTTTCACTCACTTCTTTGTTGCCTGTACCCCAGGGAAGATGTAATATGTAGATCCTTATCATCGCTTCCCCCTTTTTATCCCATCCTCCTTCCCTCTGAATGTTTATTTTTAATTCCTCGATTTTCATATATGTTAACTTCTTTGTATTCTCTACATTGTGTTTGCTTATTTCATGTACTTCATATCTCATTTCATGTCAATGCCATCATTTGGGCAGCAGCAATGACCTGATGTCTGAAGCTACTCCCTCCCACTCTTGGCTCTTGTCACCTTACCATGCTTCTCACAGAAATAAGCTTTCTTACGACACTGACAGCTTCCTCACGTGGTGGGCAAGGCACAGTGCACACAGAGTCATATTTCTGGCGTTCTTTTCCTGAATAGAGAAACATTCTAAATTCTAGAGTTTGGGAGAAATGTGGGAACATGCTACCTCAATCTGGTATGGAGGTTGACAAGTGAACTAAAGGCCTTCAGTTCCAAAGTCCTTGTTCCTAGAAGTCAGAAAAATTTCTACAATTCTGTCTATATCATTTTCATTTTATACCTTCTACTTCTTCATTTTTGGGGGGGACAGCATAACAATGTTGCAAGTTTTCTCTCTCTCTCTCTCTCTCTCTCTCACTCTCGCTGTTGTGCTTACCTTTAATTTTTTAATTTGCACAGTTTTAATGAAGTAGAGGTTATATGTAATGTAAGAAATTAAGATACACTGTTTGATGAATTTTGACATATGGAGAGCACGTGACTGCTAGTCAACAGGGGAGTGTTACAAATTCACCATCCAGTATATGAAAATAATATTACAGATATCAGGTATTTCTATTGTGGATCAATCTGAGTCTGAATCCATTTGGTGGCAATATATTTTGTTGGATATTTTTATTTGTTTAATTGCTATATACCACAATGCAAGTTTTATTTCTATATCCTTCAAAAGCAATGCAATTCATCCCTTTTTTCACCTATTTCCCCAGCATCCCCCAAAAAACTGTTGTCACTGTTATAAATGGCTGTTCTTATTGTTTCTGAGTAGCACATATTTTATGTTTATATTATGACTTATCTATTTATTCACTGGTTGAAGACACTTTTATTAAGACCAGATTGGGGATATTAACATTTTTGTATGAGTCTTTTGGAGATGCTCTTTCATTCTCTCAGGTAAATAAATAGAATAGAAGGACTGAATCATATGATTGATGTACATTTAACTTCTTTTAGAGCTTTATCAATTTAGAAATCATTAAAATGTATAATGTAATATTCTAGTGTACTGAAAAATGTGTAAACCCATTACCACAATTTAATTTTCAACAGCTGTATCACTCCAAAATGAGACTCCTATAACATTTGCAGTCACTTTGCGTTCCTAGCTGCCTCCCACAGCTTTGCACTCAATACAACCAGCAACCTCTTTGCTGTCTTTCATGTCCTTCCTCTTCTGGACATCGCACATAGTTAGAAGCACTCAATATGCTTCCTTTTGTAACTGACCTCTTGCATTACCATAAAATAGTGAGTGCTTACTCATATTGTAGTCTGACTCAGTGTTTTTTCCTTTTATAGCAAAATTAAATTTGTATGTATGGATATGTTATTATTCAAGTCAATTCTAACTCACAGCAACTGCATGTATGGCAGAAAGAAGTACTCCCCGACCATGTGGAAACTACTCTCTCTTATTCCCCTCTGAACCAAGGGTTTGGATCTTAGGTTGACTCAACTCTGTGGCCCTAATGAGATGCACGAGAATTTTTTTTCATGTGGATAATTCACAAAGGCATATGGCCTCTGTAAAGGTATATGCAAAACCATGTGTCTCCCTGGCATGGAGTAAATGCTGACTCATAGTTGTCCTCTAGGACGAAGTAGAACCACCCCTGTGGGCTTCTGAGATTGCAACTATTTATGCAAGTGGATAGTCTTGTCTGTCTCCCTTGGAGTAGCTGGTGGTTTCAAACTGATGACCTATGCTTTCCGGCAACTTGACAGATAGAATATATTGATCTTCAATGAGCTTGGCATGTAAGAATTCACTTGATTGCTTCATTTAATTGCTAAATAAAAACTATCATCTTTCTAGCCCAGTAGAATTCTGGATATGGGGAGTACCTCTAAAGGACGTTGATGTTGAGAACAGTACCTTTTTTTTGGGGGGGGGGGGGCATCACTGCCCTCAGGTGGTGGGAGTAGGAAGCCAACCTTTCCTCCATGGAGCTGGAATTGAACCTGCATCCCAGTGGGCCGCAGTCCCGCGCACAACCACTACGCCACCAGGGCTCAACCCGAGAACAGTACCTTTTTAATGTTTACATTAAGATGGTGCAAACTGGTGAGGCTGTTAGAAATGTATTTGCTCAATGAGAGGTCGGTGGTTCAAAACCACCAGTTGGTCCATGGGAGAAAATTGAGGCTACCAGCTCCTATAGAGATTTACAGCCTCAAAAAACCCTACAAAGGGCCACTGTGGGTCAGCTCTAACTTTGTGGTAGTATGTTATGCTTTCTACTAACCTTATCAGATATACTATTTATGATGAAGAACCTGCTCTCTTGGAAAGAGAATACGAAGTTGTTAGAAAACACACTTCCCTACATTCAAAATTTTAGACCCTCTTTTCTCTCCACATTTATAAAAGAATGCGATTTTGAAAAAGGTCACAAGGGACAACTTTGGCCTTAGGGGGAACTGGCTCATTCAATAAGGATCTGTTTCCTCTAGATTTTATCTGAGGAGATCCAATTAACTAGTATGATCTACAGTCAAACATAAAACTCTGGCTAGTGCATTCTATCTAGCTGGCCTTGATTCGCTATACCATTAGGAAAGTTGTTTGAGAAGATTTTTCACCATCCTGCTGGATTAGCCAGCAGGATCTCTCAGTAGCCAATGTGTTGAACAGTCTATTTATTTCAAGATCCCTTCTCTGAGTGATTGGTAGTTTCTAAGTGAATTTATTAACACATTACTTTGAATTTGAATCAACTTAATGGCAGGGAGTTTGACTTGTTTGGCTAGTACCTGTCTTGCTCATTTGCTTAGTAATGTTCTTAAGAAGGTGGATCAGAGTAATTCCATGTGTGTTAAGGATCACCTTGATCCTCCAAGGATCCACCTTGGCACTCCAATAAGGGCTGGTTCATTGGTCCAAGGTATGAAACTGGCAGCATATCAGGACTCCAAACCCTGTAGTATTCTTATTTGGTGAATACCAAATTTTCTTGGTCCCTGGATGGTGCAAACAGTAAATGCGCTTTGTTGCACTGAACATTTGAGTCCACCGAAATGCACTTGGGAAGAAAGTCCTTGTGAGAAATTTTTTAAGCCCAACATTGAAAACCTCATGGAACACAGTCCAACTTTAACACACATGGGATCCCTATGAATCAGAATCAATCTGACTTCATCTTGTAGTGGTGGTATAGTCATCTGAGATCAAATACTTTAAAAATAGTGGTTTATCCCTTAGTACCACAGTGTATTTACAACCTGAAGTGTGAGAACTTGAGCACCAGCTGGGACTCAAGGCAAATGGCATTCTCACTGTCAGACTTCAGTGTTGCAGGACAAGGCGTGTAAAACACATCTCACAACTCTATCAATCACAAAGGATGAAGCTTGTGATGATTCTAGTGAGTGTTTATTTCTAGACTTTGGTACAGCCTTACTATGAAATATCATGCAGATATTTTAAATTATTCTCTGATAGCTATTTTAAGAGATGATATGATTTTTATGATAACATGTTTTTTTTTAATTAAAGGTAGGAGTCAAGGTAAAAGATACGTTTGCTCCCAATTCTGTTATTTATGTATCAATATATTGGTCACTAGTATTTTGGTTTCCTGTTTTTAGCCAGCTTTATTGGCATGCAGTCCACATAACATACAATTAGATAGTTCAGTCATGTTAAAAAGAGTTGTGTATTCATCACTACAACCAGCTTCAGAACATTTTCTTCTTTGTTGTACCAATTATTATTAGCTCCCCATTTCCCCAACTTCTCCTAGCATACCTCAAGAAGCCATTAATCCAGTTTTGTAGATTTTGTCTTTGTAGCTTTACCTATCTTGTATTTCATCTACAGAAAACCTTCCCAAAAGAAAAGAGAATGAACCACCACCGACAAAAATTAAGAGAGAGAAAACCCTCAATTGAGAAGAAAGCTGGAAATACTAAAAACCTGAAAAAAATTAAAGGATTAAAAGGGAGATGGGATGAGGAAGTGTTACATCTTAACCTAAATACATGTGCAACAACCCACTTTCCACTCTGTCTTATAGCAAGGCTAGTCACATCCCCAGTCTATGGTCAGAGGGAATTCACTGGAGGCTTCATCCACATAGCAACCTATAAGACCCTACAAATCCATAGCTGTCAAACTGGGTGCTCAGAACTTGAGCTCTGATACCATTCCTTCTTCTGGTCTTAGATTTTATTATTTACAATCCTTGAATCATACAGATGGGTGTGCATCTTTCATGGGGTCCTACCTGACACCCCACTTAGATAACTGCTTATTTTAAGACAAGTCTTTAAAACCCAAGTGCTATTCTTTCTGATAGTCACCAACTCTCTGATTTCTTCAACACACTTTGCTTAACACCTATATTTTTGTGATCTCTTCATGATGGCAAATATCTTTTTGATTAACTATTTTGGGAATCCTTTACAAACTTTTAACATGTCTATATGTGTAATAGTTATTTTATAGTGAGGAGGGAAGTTTTATTGAATTAGCATTAACATTTCTTTCCATATTTTATAGAGTGAATTGTCTAGATACAAAATATCTGATTTAGGAGCTCCATTGGTACAGTCAGTTAGCATATGGTACTTATATAAAACATATAAGATTTACTCCAAGACAAAAAATGTCTGAAACAAATCAACCATTCTAAGTATCTAAGTTGTCTTCCTACTCAGGAAGCAGCAAAGTGATAGAATGGCCATTTTTAATTATCTGAACATTATAAAATTAATAACACAATAAACCAGACTCAAGCCACTAATCTTAGGATGTGGAAGGGTCTTACGTGCAGATTGTTGATTGTCCAGGACCAGGCATGGAGAGAGACTGTGTCTTGGCCAGATAGGTCTGGAGGATCCAGAAGCTCATCTCTTAGGAGAATAATTAAATTTAATTGAAAATACAATTATTGCTAAGGCAATGTGAATTATTGATCTGTTGTATGTTTAAAGCGAAAGTCCAATGCTTGCTTGATATGACATTAAAATCGGGTTTGTTGTAAATGACCATTGATATTTCTGTGCCACCACTTGATTCACTGGATAGGGAGGACTGATTAAGATACCAAGATCAATGGTCATTTACAACATGCAACAAGAGAGAAGTTTCTCAGCCAGCCAATGTGCTCCATTAGTTTGTCATACAGTTGTTGTAAAGACCAAGGTGGTTAATATTTCAGCAAAATTTTAGTAAGCACCTGTGTGTCCAGAGGCAGAGTGGCTGTGAGTTGGGCTGCTAACTGCAAGTTCAAAACCACCAGCCTCTCCACGGGAGAAGGATGGGGACAGGGTTGTCTGCTCCAGTGAAGAGTTACAGTCTCATAAACATCCAGGGGAAGTTCTACTCTGTCTTACATGGTCACTATGAGTCAGCCAGCATTGGCTCAATGTCAGTGAAGGGTTTGCTTGTTTGTTTGTTTTAATGTGTCTAGTAAGACATGTTGGCAACGTTTCATTCTGTTTGTACAGAGGGTTGTTTTGACTCGGCTCATAGCAACAAGGTGTGCCAGAGCTGTTTTTGGTTTTAAAGATCCGTATTGGTAGGGTAGATGAAGCTCCAATTTCATGGCACTGATTCTTTATTATGCATCCAGTAATGTATGTATGAATTTGAGAGCAATGTGGCTTGATTTCCTTAATTTATTTCCAGGGGATCCCAAAATGTCATCATTACGTTCTATGTACAATAGCAAGAACACATTCTTTAATAAATTACTAGGTTACCTATAATCTCAGACTCCTGATAATGGAACAGAGTTAAGCCACTTTCTAAGTTATCATGACAGTATGATGTCCTAGTTACCTAGGACTCCTATAACAGAAATACCACAAGTAGGTGTTACAGAAGAGAAACTTGTATTCTTACATTTCAGAAAGCCACAAGTCTGAATTCAGGAAATTTGGTCTAGAGAAAGGTTCTCCTTCTGTGGGTTCTGGAGGATGGTTCTGTCTCTTTAAGCTTCTCTAGTCCCAGTATTCATCAGGTCTTTCACTATCTTCATGTGACACCTATCGGTCTGTATTCCCTTTGTTTGCGCTTGCCTATCTGTCTGTGCTGCCCATAATTAATCAGAAGTGATTGGGTTAAGGGTATACTGCACACTGGTATGACCTCACAGAAATAGCAAATAAAAGAGTATAAATTATCAAGGGTTCATGGGGGAGGGGAATCAGGAGGGAAGGGAAAAATGAAGAGTGAATATCAGGGGTTCTCGTAGAAAGCAAGTGCTTTGAGAATGATGAGGGAAAACAAATGTACAAAAGTGCTTGACACAAAGGATGTATGGGTGGATTGTGATAGGAGTTGTACAAGCCCCCAATAAGATGAATTAATTATAAAAAAGTAAGCACAAATAGGACTGCATTTACAAATATAAGATTTAGAATTCCAACACATATTTGGGTAGACATAATTCTGCCATAATATTTAGTGGTAAATGCTGGCCTGAGTGAATGAGGTTCTTAGAGAAACTTCCCTATCCCACCCTGCAGACATTCTCTTGCCTTCATTTGATGCCAAAAGTCAAGATTAGCCCCTTACCACCACACTTTCACACCTCCCCACCGGGGTCATCCAGATCCCAAACAGAAACACTGTCATTCTTTAAGAGATACCAAAATTGGCTGAGCCCTGGTGGTTGTGTGCAGGACTGTGGCCCACAAAGTTGACAGTTCAAATCCAGCAGCAGCTCTCTAAGAGCAAGGCTGGGCTTTCTACTCCCACCAGGGCAGTGATGCCACCAAAAAAAAAAAAAGAGGTACCAAAATTAAGCTGCAAAGTCCTGCAAGTGAAGGAAAGAAGAAAACTTACTTTTTTAAAGCTAGAGAAGAAATTGGCCCTACATGATTGAAAAATAGGTTATAGATTTTCATGTAAAATGACATCTGGTTAACACTTTAAAGGATAGTCTTAACTCCTTTCCCATCAAACATCCATGAAGAAAGAAGGGAACGAGCTTTCACATAACAATATGTATTTCATGCCCGTTAGTTTACCACTAGTTGTCATGGAGTCAATTTCTACTCCTGGTGACTGCATGTGCATCAAAGGAGCTCCATGTGGTCTTCAGTGGCTGATAAAATTGATTGGTGGGTCTTTCTTCATAGGTCCTTCTAAGTGGGCTCAAAACTTCCACTTTTCAGTTACCAGCCAAGTGTATAATCCACTTGCACCACCCAGGGACTCCATAATTAATCAAGTTAACATTAAGAAAATTCCAACAAAAATAGTCTACTATTTAAAAATAAGACAAAATTAAAATTTTTGATAAAATTTCTTTCTCAAATATGTCCACATGAATCTTTAGTGCTATCTTGAACCACATAAAAAATTCATCCTTTGTTTACCCTACTTTTTTAAAAAGTGCTAGTTACAGCATCTTTCATCATGTTTACCTCACAGGAGTAGTGTTTCTAGATGCTATTCCAGGTGTAATATCCTCACAGAAATCCTGTAACCTTTTAGAAACTTATGTGCAGGAGCTCAGAGCCTTGGTTGAGGGCCCTGGATCTATTCCTGTATCACTAGATCTCCCCTTTATAATTGACTTAGTTCCAATACCTTTTTGCTAACTTGTTATGACTTTCAGATAAAAGCATTCTCTATCTTGCCAAAGCCCCTGACATGGTCCTCAAAACTGTTTTTAAAATAGTCAGATAGGGCTGAGCCCCGGTGGCGTAGTGGTTGTGCGCGGGACTGTGGCCTACTAGGATGGAGGTTCAATTCCAGCAGTGGGGCTGGGCCTCCTACTCCCACCACCGGAGAGCAGTGATGCCCCCCAAAATAATAATAATAAAAAAATTAAGATAAAATAGTCAGGTAAAGGTGGAATTATTTGGAGGTTAATAGTCAAGTAAAAGTAGTCCACAGGATCATTGGCCAGTAATTTTCTAAATTCCCCAAACTGGGGGTATAATATGATGGTCAGAGTGATGGAAAAGCATTTCTTCCTGGGCCATGGCTCAATACGTCTGAGCCCCATATTTTTTATAGACTGAGTTATTCCTTGAATGTTTCACACGTTTTACCTCATGTCAATGTTTTTATCAAATTCACCAATCTCAGTCCCAAAGGTTGTTTTTAGATACCGTCAAGTTGGCTCCAGCCCACACATGGTGACTCTACGAGGTGCCATGTGAGCTGTTCCAGATCACCCTTGCAAACATTCCCACGTGTGAGTCTATTGTAGTCACCATGTCATCTCCTCTCACTGACCTCGTGCTTTACCAAGCATGATGTCCTTTTGGAGGGACGAGTTTCTCTAATAACATATCCAAAGCACATGGAGTAATGTCCCCCGACCATTGTTTCTAAAGACCATCCTGGTTGTACATTTTCTAGACAGGTATATTTGTTCTTCAGGCAATTCATGATATAGTAAATATTTTTTGCCAAGACTGTAATTTTCCTGCATGTACATGTGAAATTATTGAAAATATCATGGCTTGAGTCAGATGGATCTCTGAATTTTAAAAGTGAAATCTTCACTTTGTTAGCATTTTAAGGAGATCTTTGGCAGCAAATTTGTCAAGTGCAATATGTTACTTAATTTCCTGACTGCTGCTCCTTGGACATTGATTGTGAATACAAGTAAAGTGAAATAATTGACTGTGGCAGACCAAAGGTTGGATGAGAACTTAATGCAGCCAATCATCTCTGTTCATAATTACAGGTCTGGAAAATGGACTCCAGTGGGGGAAGACCCTCATGGTTAATGAGATTTAAGTAAATATTTTTTAAGTAAATCTTAATACACATTCTCATGACAGGACACAGTCCCTCCAATACCTCCTCCCCCCCATAAAGAAACTGTCATAAGGAAGCTATCACATAAGACATCTCCTATTTGTGTCTGGCTATTCTCTGTGTCTAGAGGTTATCTGTAGAAAAGAACAATCTGGTTCTAAAGCCAACCACCATGAAATGTAGCAACACCCTGGAGAAAGGGAGTGCAGTTTGAGGTCAACTAGCACAAGGTCAAGACAATGACTCACATCCTTGTCTGCTTCTTATGTAACCCACACATGCTATTTCCCATGTTCACTACATGATGTGCATGCCTTATGGAAAATCTGTAAGTCCCACTACATATACCCATTGGGAAATACATTCTAACTCTCGGTCATGGAAAGGGACGAGGAGCCCCTTTGCCCTGCTGTCTGTCTGTCTTTAATATTTTCCACAATCACAATGTCGCTCCTGAGGACCTGTTTGAGTGTTGGAGAACCCCCTCATTCCGACACTTGACTACTTCAACCTTTTCTCCAATTATCATGACATTGCTTATTGATCTTATTGTGAATATTTTAGTTTCTTGATGTTGAAGTATAATCCATACAAAACTTATAGTCTTTATCTTCATCAGTAAGTGCTTCAATTTTCTTTGGTTTTAGCAAGCAAAATTTTATCTAATGTATTTTTCAAGTTGTTAATTATACTTTCTCAAAATCTGATGATCTTTTTCTTCTTCAAATTGGATATATGTTGTGAAAGATTGCAACCCTAATACAGACCTTTTCTGATTTTAGACCACACAATACCCCCATTATTCTGTTTTAATGACTTCTTGGTCTATGTACAGGTTCTTCATGAAAATTATTAAGGGTTCCAGAAGTCTAATTATTTGCAATGTTATCCATAAGTTATTACAATCCACACACTCAAATGCCTGGGTATAATTAATGAAACATAAGTTAACATCTTTCTGGTATCCTCTGCTTTCAACCAATATTCATCTTATGTTAACAATGCTACTCCTCATTACACATTCTTTTCTGAATCCAACCTAAATTTTTGACACATTCCTGTCAATCTGCTATTACAACTAATGTTTTAATATTACAGATTTCTTCCTCCATTTGTTATTCCTGGCAAACTAAATCATATGTATGTCCCAGTCAAAATGGCCAATGTTGATCCATTTCAGATTACCAGACCCTAGCATTATGGATTCCATTTCATTTTTGATAACTTCTTAATTGTCCTAAATTTATACTTTGAATATTGCACATTCAAATTATTAATGGACGTTTTCAGTTGTTTCTTCTCACATTGAATTATGCCCCCATCAGAAGCTGGAGGCCATGAAAGCTTTGTCCAATCTGTCATCAAGGTCAACTCTATTTTGAGTAGGCCACTCTTCCCCAGCCATATTTTTAGTGACGGTTAACTTGAAGGACTTGCCTTCTGGCACTACATCTGAAATTGTTCTGCTGCTATTCATAAGGTCTTCATAGCTAATCTCTCACAAATAGACTGCATATGACAAATTGATGAATGAATGGGAGCAGTTCTGAATGACAAACTCTAATCCTACTTAATTATGCTCATGTGAAACTTGTATTGGAGTATAAGCAGTTGTGTGAATAGGAAAAAAGAATGCTGCACGGTTTAAAATCAAAAAAGATGTGTATCCGGTCCATCCTTTCATCATACTTACTCAGTCTGAATGTTGAGCAAAGAATCAGTGAAAATGGATTATATGAAGAAGGAGCCACCGGAATTGGAGGAAGACATTTTAACAACCTTCCATATCCAGATGACACAACCTTATTTGCTGAAAGTGAGGAGGTCCTGAAGCAAGTGCTGACAAAGATGAAGGATTGCAGTCTTCAGTGTGAATTATGAATTAATGTAAAGAATACCAAACTCTTCCAAACTGGACCAGTAGATGACATACTAATAAGTGGAGAAGATATTGAAGTTGTCATGGATTTATTCTTGTTTTGTCACAATGCTCGTGGAAACAGGTATTTTCCATTTCTTCACATGCATGTGGAAGTTGGACATTGAATAAGGAAGACCAAGGAAGAAGCACTGCATTTTAATTATGGTGCTGACAAAGAATATTGAAATAGCCATGGACGGTAAAAAGAACAAACAAATCTGTTGTGACAGAAGTACAACTAAAGACTTCATCTTACATACTTTGAACATGTTGTCAGGAGAGACCAATGCCTGGCGAAGGGCATCATGCTTGGTAAAGTGGTAAAAAGAAGAAGGTCCTAGAAAAGATGGACCAACACAATGGCTCCAACAATGGACTCCAACATAGGACCTTTTGTGAGGATGGCCCAGGAGCTGGCAGTGTTTTGTTCTGTGTGCATAGGGTCACTATGAATTGGAAGAGCTGTGGCATCTAGCAGCAACAATAAGAATCCATTTCCAGACCTCACCACTCATTCTTCTTAATGCCTGGCATTTTCGTCTGCCTTTATTTTTGTTTTCTCTCACAGGAACACAATGTTCCTTTTCATCTCTGATATCTTCATGTCTGACCCACAGTGTAAGGATGTAAAAGAAGGATCATGTGTCCTTCAGCAAAATCAAAGGAACCTCTGTGACTTCCTACACTCTGTGACTGATGCTTTCTCTGTTACATCCATAAGATTGGTTTGGGATCTATGGACCTATCTCCAGTCCTTGTGCAATTAAAAGTGGTGAGAACCTTGTTAATGGAAGTGGAGAAGGACCAGCTTCTAATTTTCTTTGTTTGCTTTGTGAATTGCTCAGACTTACTGAAAACAAAATTTCCTGAAGTTTGGCCAGATTTGAATATTTCTGGGAAGTTGTTTTTGCTCACTCACTGGCTTGGCAAGAATGCTGTTACAAAATAATTATCCAAGATTTTTGTCTGCTTAACTTGAGTTGTTTTTATGGCTCATGATTACTTCATTTAAAAATACATAATAGATCAAGATCTCTTTTATATTAGTGAAACTGAGAGTGCATGGTATAAGCCACAAGTATCTCAGGAATGACCCACACAATTCAACATTTGGCAGATGAAATAATTTTTTTATTTGATGGAAATGCCAGAAAGATATGCAGTTGTTAGCCACTAATGAGAAGACTTTTACAAAGGAACCAAAGAGCCAACTTTTGTATGTCTAGTTAGTGACTCTTGGTGAGGACATGGAAATGCTATCAATGGAGCAGTGACCTTAAAGAAATAAAATTGATTAGGGTAAACCAAAAGAAAATAGTTTACTCTTGAACTGGCTATGACTCACAGTCACCCCAGAGTGTCAGAGTAGAACTGTGCTTCTTAGGGTTTTCAATGATGTTTCAGAAGAAGACCACAAGGCCTTTCTTTCAAGAGGCCTCTGGATATGCTTGACCCACCAAACTTTCAGATAATAAGGAGTGTGTTAACTTTATCCAAGGACTTCCAAATTCAAAGCAGCTCTAATAAATTCCTTAACTACATGGGAGGAACTGGAGGAAATTATACTAAGCAAAGTAAACCAAGCACAAAAGGACAAGTACAACATGAGGCCACTGAGATAAGCTCAAAAATTCCAAAAGGGGCATAGGGAAGAAGCTACTTTCTACAGACACCCCTGGGGTGAGGTCCAGGTAATATGGCAGGGGCCAGACTAATCCCAGGGATACATATGATTGTCAACTAAAAAGGATGGGGGCGGGGAAGAAAAGATATGGGTAGCTGGGGGAGCAGGACACCAACCCACCCAAGGGGAGGGTGCTGTTCATATCTCCACAGGGAAGGAAGGACCAGACTTCAACTTGGTGCTCCAAGACAAGAACACAACTCACTGGCATGAAGCAAAGAACCAATAGAGGACCAGCCCATTAGCAACTACAAGGACAGCCCCTACCACCTCCCTAGAAGAAATCATTCCAGAGGACAGTGCTGAAGCTACAGCTCAAGGAGAAATATGTGTCTGATCAGAGCACACAGGAACAAATGACAGGAGAAGAAAAAAGAGTGAAATACATGCAGCCCACCAAACTCTGAGGACAATATTTCTGCTCAGAGCAGCCAATGCACAGAGAGGACCATAGGGCCTGTGCAACCAAGAGACGCATGCTCCTCACAGACCCAAAGCACCATGGAGGACAACACTGGAGACACACGGGGGGACTTGTGCCTGTCCTGATCTCACCACACCGAGCTGAGATACTGGGGGCATGCAACAAAGCATCAAGGGAATAGAGCAATGAAGTCCCCGGGGAACACCAAAACAGACTGT
The DNA here is from genome assembly GCA_004026705.1 of Nesogale talazaci. Classification (NCBI taxonomy): domain Eukaryota; kingdom Metazoa; phylum Chordata; class Mammalia; order Afrosoricida; family Tenrecidae; genus Nesogale; species Nesogale talazaci. The sequence continues at coordinate 40,889 of PVJH01010415.1, forward strand.
GAGGCCAGGGCATGATGCCCCATCAAACTCCACTGGAAAACACTCATAAAGGACAACAAATAGACCTTGAACTATTTATAGGCTTTTCTCTTTTTTTTTGTCATTGCCTTGTTGTTGCTGTTGTTGTTGTAGCCTTTGTTTTATTTCCTATTGTTGCTTTGTTATACTCAGTCTTGTGTTTGTACATATTATTGTTACTGTATGTCTATCTGGAAGTAGATGTTGACAGACAAAGGAAGAACAAATGACCAAAAATCGATGGCAAGGAGAGTGTAGGAGGTCTGGCAGGGCTTGTTCAAAGGTAATGTAACTGAGAGGAATTCCTTAAACCCAAATGAAGACTGAACATGATGGTGGGACAAGAGGAAAGTAAAAGGAAATAGAGGAAAGAACTAGGAGGTTAAGAGCATTTGTAGAGGTCTAAATAAAGGTATGTACATAGGTAAAATTATTTCTATATGCTCATGGGGAAATAGATCTATATACATACATTTATAGGTTTAGTATTAAGGAAACAGATGCATATTGACACTCTCCTCAAGTACTTCCTCAATGAAAGAACACTGTTCTAATAATCCGGCACTCTGACATGCTCACCTTCCCTGCTGCAAGGATTAGATATATGGCAATACTTTCAGTAACACTCATTTATGACTAAAAGACTAACACATAAAGCAAAGCAGGCATGAAAAAGAAAAGATATGTTGGTCCCAGATTGCCACTTACTGGGCACCTTCAGAGCAACAGGTTAGAATCAAACCAAAGTCCAACTTCCATGAATTCTTTAATCCTGGAATAATGATCACCTGCCTATCCTTCCACTAGGGCAATTCACCTTTAAGTTTAAGGGAGTATTTTCTTTCTGTGGTTCTGCTATATGTGAGTTTAAGATAAAGTTCAGTTTGCTTAGTGGGATTTCAATTTGGGTCCCTCTGGTATGGACTATGAGGCATGTGGTGTACTACAGGACAGGGTTTAGTGTCCAAGTTTATTGCGTGCTGCCTGGGTCACCATTGATTGATAGGAGACTTGACCAAAAACACCGTTAGAAATATTATACTGGGTATAGTTTCTCGTCAGAGTCTCTAATTTGTTTTGAACCTGGGTAAAAGACCAAATAAGGGACAGAATTAATAAAAACTTTGAAACAAATGAGAATGATAACACAGCATACCAAAGCTTTTTTGTCAGGCAAAAACAATCACCAGAAGACAATTTATTGCCATCAATGCACACATGAGAAAAGTGGAGAGAGCCATCTTGACACAATATCTAGAACAAGGGCAACAGCATAAACCCTCCACAAAAGAAAAGAAATCATATAAATGAGAGCAGAAATAAATGAACTAGAATACAGAAAAACAATGGAAAAAATAAAAAGACGAAAAGATGGTTCTTTGTGGCATTAACAAAATTGACAAAACAACAACAAACTTAACAAATGAAAAGAATATACAAATATCTAGAACTAGAAATGAAAAAGGTGACATCAAAACAAATCCAAATGAAATAAAAAGAATGATAACACACTTCTTTGAAAAGCTGTACTCCAACAAGTTCAATAAGCTTAGAAATAGACAACCACATTAATGCATACAAAAGTAGAGACCTCAGCAGAGCCATCACAAAAGAAAAAATAGAGATGGCCATTAAGAAACTCCAAACAAGACAAGTCCAGGACCAGATGGCTTCACGGGGGAATTTTGGCAAGGATTTATCAAAGAGCTGTCACCAATTCTGCACAAATTTTTAGAACATAGAAAGTGACAACAAATTATCAAACTCATTCAATAAAGTGAGATGCCCCTGGTACCACTACTTGGCAAAGACCCCCACAAAGGTAGAAAACTATAGGCTATGTTCTCATGAACATAGATGCAAAAGTTCTCAACATAACAAAGTGTAATCATAACAAAGTGTAATTCATAATGGGGATGCAAAGGTAATTCAAAGTTAGAAAAACAATTAATGCAATCTACCATGTAACCGTACCAAAGAATAAGAGTCCCATGGCAATAGCAATAGACATAGAATAGGCAGCTGCCAATACCTAACATCTATTTTGGATAAAAACCCTCTCAATAAAATAGGAATAAATGATTTACTTAACTCGCTTGATATATTAAATGTTTATCCATTATATTAAAGCATATCCATGTTATGGTATGCTTTAGGATGTCATTTCTCATGGATAAGTAGTATTCCATTATAATTATATAGTACATTTGTTCACCTACTTATCTACTAGTGGACATTTGGGTTTTTCTACCTTTCAGGAGTAAGGAACGTCCACTCTTCAGGCCATATAAAGCTAAACCAAACTCGCTACTGACTCAGAGGGCCCCTCTGTGGTTTTCTGAGACTGTAATCTTTACAGAGAAAAAAGTTCAGTCTTTCTCCCATAGAACTGCAAGTGGTTTTGAATGGTCAACCATGCAGATTGCAACAAAAGGAGCAATAATCACTATTCAATCAGAGCTTTCTCAGTTATCCCAACAGTGCTGGGAATGTTTGAAAAAGAACAGTAATAATGGCTGTAAATACAAATAATATAAGAAGTGTAACAGAATTTTACAAGTAGAAGTTGCTGCATTAGTCTGTATTTTGACTATGATAAAAACACCTTTAAAGAAATGGTCTTTTATATTTCTAATTGTGATCACGGTAAAATATTTATTTTAAAAAAATATTTTCTCTTACAGACGTGTTGTTATTGCTCATTGCTGTTGAGCCAATTCTAACTCATGGCAACTTATTTATAATAGAATAAAATATTTTATGTTTCTCTAGCATGTTCATGATGATCAACATCTTTGAGTTCATTGTCGTTTCAATTCATGTTATCAAACATATCTCTCATTCTCCTATACCAAACATATTCTCCTTTTGGAGCAATTACTAGAGATGTATAGGGAAACATCTATGAATGTCATGATAGATCTGGAAGTTGCTTTAAAAATATTCAGTGGCAGAGAAGGAAAGTAGAGAGTGGGGGGAAGTGGAAGTGGAAAAACATTTGTATTCAAATATTCTTAGTCTTCTTAATCTAAATAACTATTCTCTTTTGATGTTAATAATTTTCTCTCCTATTAGAGAATATGTATCATGCATTGTGGTACAAATTTAAAACATAAAATTAATTTATATATTTCCAAAATTCTTCTTGGTATTTAGAAATTAACCAAACAAAAGGAATGACAAAATAAAATACCCTTCCCCAACTTTGGTTTTAGCAGGGTAGTCAACTGCTGTGATATCTCAATTGTGGTTTAAATCACCATGGTGCACTTCTCCACCCTGAATCTGTCAATATACCCTTAACCGATTGAATGGGATCCTTTGTCAAGATAAAAATCAAACCATTGGGCTGAGCCCCGGTGGCATAGTGGTTGTGCGCGGGACTGCGGCCCACTGGGACGGAGTTTCAATTCCAGCGGTGGGGCTGGGCCTCCTACTCCCACCACCAGAGAGCAGTGATGTCAAAAATAAATAAATAAATAAATAAATCCAACCATTAATTGCCTAGTTACAAGTGTGTCAGAAAGGGTTTCTCTAGAGAAATAAAGCCAGGACACTAGTAATTCTCTTTATATGTTTATATAAAGTGAAGAGTATATAAGATAAGAAAGAAACAAGTAATCTATAAAGCAGTACAAATTGCTCGGTGCAACTCACTTGCATGAGACAGCTAGAAGACTGGCAATCCTTCAAGTCTTGGGGGCTGCTGAGTAGTCCTCTGTAGAGCAATTCAGTCTATCTGATCACAGGCAGCAAACAGCAAAGGAGGTCACCAACAGTCAGCCAGATGACAGAGTCTAACAATCCCCAGCTCAAGAGATGTATATCCCAGGAGCGTGGTGAAGTAGGACTTGAAGGAACCTCAACTCACAGCTCCACAGTCCAGGATTGGGTGTTCCACGGGTAGTGTTGCTTGGAGGTCGAGGCACAGGATGAACAAAGCAGCTGTCTGGTCCGAAATCAAGAGAGAGAGGGCAGGACTCACTGAGCCCTTCCTATCTCTGGCCTTCAATTCATCCCGTGTATTCATTGGTCATGCCATCACAACGGACCCACCAATCTTCTGTGGCCATGTTGGCATAACAAACCTGCCCATCACACAGGTGTAGCTCTGCTTTACTTTCAGACTTAAAACAATGCTTTCCACTCATTTTCTAGACATCTTATGACGTGTTCATGAGCTTAGATAGGATTGTAATATAGACACCTTATTTCACTATTCCTTCTCTCCTTCTCTTCCTTCTGAAGAACCTACGCTGGTGTTGGGAGGTGCAATAAAGTACTATCTAACCCATAGCAACCCTATGCAAAACATAAGAAAACACTGGGCCATCCTTTTCTAGCCTCAAAACTGATTTGCTTGAGCCCAATGCTGCAGCCATTGTGTCAAGCCTATTTTTCACTACTTTACCAACCACTGGTCACTCTTGACAACATATCCAGAGTATTTAATAACAAGTCTCACTATCTTACCTATAGTCAGAAGCATTCTGACTATATTTTTTCCAATACAGTTTGTTCTTTTGGCAGTCCATGATACTTTTAATATTTTTGTCAGCTCCACAATTCAAGCTCATTAATATGTCTTCAGTCTTCCTTACCCAATGTCAGACTTTCACATATGAGGTGAGTGAATCAGGTTTAGCTAAGGCACAGGTTAGTCCTCAAAATAGGACCCCGCAAATAAAGGAAAGAACAGGGAGGCAAAGGACATTTATAGAGGTCTAAATACAGGCAAGCACATATATTTTTATATAATGTAAATATATTTTTATATAATGAGAAAGGAATAGAACTATGTACTCATATGTATATATGTTAAAAATTAAAAGATGTCTATCCTGCCCAGGGCACTTTATAAGTTCAATACTATCCCAATTCAAATACCAACAACCTTCTTCACAGAACTGGAAAAACTGACCACCAACCTCATATGAGAGGCAAAAAAGCCCAGAATTAGCAGAGGTCTCCTCAAGGAGAAGGACACAATCAGAGGGCTTGCTTTAACTAATTTTAACACCTACTACAAAGCCACAGTGGTAAAAACAGCCTGGAACTGGAATAATGACAGATACACAGACCAATGGAAAAGAACAGAAAACCCAGAAATAAAACCATTAGCATTTAGACAAAGGATTTTCAACAAGGACTCCAAGAGCATCAAGTGGGAGGGTGAAACCCTATTTAACAAGTCGTGCTGAAAATAATGGAAATCCACTTGTAGAAAAATGAAACAAGATCTCTACCTCACTCCATGCACAAGAACAAACTTAAGGTGGATCATGAACCTTGTGGCAGTCATGTACTTATGTTAATTTTATGATTGAAAAGTAGGGGTGGAGTCTAGTCTATTAATCTGGAGATAGCCATTGAGTAGCCAATGAGGCCTCTGTGTGGGCATGGCTTTCTCCTGATACATCTGGGAAATCTTGCGATATTTCCCTCGTAAAGATGAGAAGCTATCTTCCCCAGTTGTTGGGAGTTAGTCTGAGTTAGACGATGAATCACGGAAAAGACAAGATGGCAGCCTCTAAGAAGTTGGAGGAGCCAGTGGAGAGACCACACGACTTTGCCCTGATGGAGGCAGACCTCTAAAGCTGGAGTGGCACGCTGTTGATGGGCCCTGAGCCCTGGAAGTGAGGAGCCATGGGGAGACCCCTGCCAGTGCCAGGATTCTGATTCCACTGACCTGTGACTTTGTGAATCAAAAGGAGACTTTATAGACTGATTTTGGGTATATGGGTTAATATCGGTTATGGACTTATGACTTTGAACTGGACTGGCATGGGATGCCTTTTCAGTGTCACATTCCTTTTGTATATAAACCCTTTCTGTATATCGATATGCGTGTCTATGAAATTTGTTCGTCTAGTCTACCCGGACCAACACAGACCTAGAAGTAAAACCCCAAACCATCAGGACCATTAGGGAAAGAATCCAGAAAAATTTAAGAACCTTGACCTAGGGAACACAAAGACTGACTGCAATAGGACAGGTTACACACACAGGAGAATCTGAAATTGACAAATGGGACTTATAAAGGATAAAGCACCTGTGTGCATCAGAAGACATTACCAACAGGGTATGTGGCAGCCCACAGACTGGGAGAGGATTTCTAACAACAACACAACAGACAAAGGGCTTATTATGAAAACCTACAATACTTTCCTTGCCTGCAAAAAGAGGAAATCAGTTAACCTTTTGAAGAAATGGGAAAAAGAACTAAGAAGTTTCACTAGGGAGAAAACCCATATGGCCAATAAATACATAAGAAAATGCTCCCGATCATTAGCCATCAGAGAAATGCAGATCAAAACAACTATGCGATACCATCTAACACCTTTGAGGTTAGTCCAAATCAGAAAATCAGAGAGCAACAAATGTTGGAGGGAATGTGACGAAATAGGAACACTTCTACATTGCTGCTGGTCCTGTAGATACGTACAATCACTATGAAAAGCAGCCTGGCAATACCTAATGAAAATGGAAATTGCTACCTTATGACCCAGCTATTCCTCTACTGGGTATATACCCAGAAGAGGTAAGAAATAAACCACGGTCAGTGGTATGCATGCCAATGTTTATTGCAGCACAACTCAGTATCACAAAGAGTTGGAAACAATCTAAATTTCCATCGGTAGACGAGTTGATCAGCAAACTCTGGTACAATGGAGTACTATGCTTCACTCAAAAGCACTAATGAACACATGAAAAACGTCTTTTCATTGGAAGAGCTGGAGGAAATTATGCTAAGTGATGTCAGTCAATCACAAAAGGATAAGTACAGCATGAGTCCCCTGAGGTAAGTGCAATCAGCAAGGTAGTTATAGCCTCTTATAACATAATAGTTAGGTAGAGATTTAGGGAAAGGGGAGAAGGTGGGACCAAATCCAGGGAGGTACAAGTTGGGACTAGCATAGTAAGGGAGAAGGATGGAGTGGGGAGGGAGAAAAAAAGGATTCAACAATGAAAGGAAAACACAGGGAGCAGGGCAGTAAACCACCTAGGGGGAGAGTATGGGTTTGGTCTCCAGAGAAGCTGGAGTGAGTGTGCACATCCTACCACGAAGCACCCAACCATGAGGACAGTGGAAGGAGGCCATGTGGAAGGAGGCATGAAAAGAGAGAGCTACAGGGCCAGCCACAACCAGAGTCGGACTGACTCCTTCCCTGGAAGTGGGTGTGGCAGAGAACAGGTAGGGGGAGGGCCCAGAATACTACACACACCTGGAGAACAGTGGACACAGAGGAAGAGAAAGAAAGCCGGTCCGGTCTCCATGCTGGTCCGCTCCCTGCTCACAATGCTCAGAGGACTTGGCCCCTGTGGGACTTCGCCACAGGGGGGACTGGGCAAATAACAACAGGACTTGTCACACTGTCTCCCTACAGAAGCAGATAGTGACAGAGAACATGTCGGGGGTCACATAGAGGGGAAGAAACGCGATCTGAGGCCCCAAAATGAACCGAATCAAGAAGGGAACATTCCTGGATGGACAGTCGGGAGGACAGAACGACTGGACCGATGGTTCCTGAGGAACGTGGGGAAGGGGGAAGATAAAGGGGAGCATGGACTGGCTCAGGGATGGGGGAAACAAGTGATCTGCAATCGGTGACAAGAAGGTTGTGGGAGGCCTGGTAGGGCTTAAGAAAGGGTAATGTAACAGAGAGGAAGTACTGAAACTCAAATGAAGACTGAGAATGATAGTGGGACAGGAAGAAGGCAGCAGGAACAAGAAGGCAAAGGGCATTTGTGGAGGTCTAAACACAGGCATGTACATATGAAAATATAATTACCTATGATAAAGAGGGAATATATCCAGGTACATATATTTATAAGTTCAGTACTAAGGTAGCAGCTGGACCTTTGGCCTCCACCCAGGCACTTCCTCGATGCAAGAACTTTGTTCTATGAATCTGGTATTCCATGATGCTCATGGGCCCAATACAATCACTGAAGCCAAATAGGTGCATAAGCAAATGTGGTGAAGAAAACGAATGGCACCCACAATATATATAGAGTCTGGGATCTCAAACTCTGAAGATAAACAAATGGCCATCTAGTTGAGAAGTATCCAAGCTTACACAGAAGAAGCACACCAGTCAGTGTGGCAACAGGTGTTGAAAGAATCGGGTCTCAGGCATCAAACAGGAAAAAACCATATCACTGTATGCACACTGAGGACATGTGAGGACATGAGCAAGAGTGGTGAAGATAGCTGATGGTACCTGGCTATCAAAAGTTATAGCATTTGAAGTCTTAAAGGCTTGAGGGTGAACAGGTGGTCATATAGGCCAGGAGCAACAAAGCCCACCATAGAAGGACACTAGCTTGTTCGACCATGCAGTGTTGAAAAAACCAAGTATTAGACATCAAAGAACAAAACTCATATCATTATGTGCTCACCCGCTCAACATGATTGCTGAGGACAAAAGAGTGCAGAGGCAGACAGAGCGGAGGAAGCTGATGGTGCCCCGCCAGCAAATGATAAAGTATCTGGGGTCTTGAAGGTGAACAAGTGGCCATCTAGCACAGAAGAAGCAAAGCCCACATGGAAGAAGCACACCAGTCTGTGTGATTACGAGGGGTTGAAGGAAGCAGATATCAAGCGTCAAAGAACAAGAATCATATCACTAAAAATGAGGGGGGGAGCAGGATAGGGACCCAAGGCCCACTTGTGGGCAATTGGACATCCTCTTACAGGGGAGTTGCAGAGAGGAGACAGGCTTGTCAAGGTACAGTGAGGTAGCGATGAAGCATACCACTTTCCTCTAGTTCCTGAAGGTTTCCTCCCCACAATTATCATGGTGTCAATTCTACTTTACAAATCCAGCTGGACTAGAGGAGGTACATTGGTAGAGATGGGAACTAGAAATATGGGGAACCTAGGGCAGATGCATCCCTTAGGGCCAGTCGTGAGAGTGGAGTGACCAGATGGGTAAAAAGAAGGTGGGGTAGAGAGAGGGAGACAAATACAAGGACCTACAGATAGTCTCCTATCTAGAGGACAGCCATTGGAGGATTGGACAAGAGGAGACATCGGGCAGTGTAAAATATGACAAAACAATAATAATATATAAAGTATTGAGGGTTGGTGGGGGAGGGGAGAGCAAGTATGGAGTGGAAAAGATGAGAAACTGATATCAAGGGCTAAAGTAGAAAAGCACTTTGGAGAATGTGTTTTTTGGAAAATCATGACCACAGCAGGAATGTAAAGGTGCTTGGTATAATATATGTATTAATGTATTGTGAAAAATGATGTATGAGCTCCCAATAAAATGATTTTTTTAAGCATTAAAGTTTCAGATGGACATTGAGCCCCCAACTCAAGTACACCCTCAACACAAGAACACTTTGTTCTAATAATCCAGTATTCTGTGTTGCTCACCTTCTCAACATAAACACTGAAGACAAAATGGGTGCATAAACAAATGTGGTGAAGAAAGCTGATGGTGCCCAGCTATCAAAAGATGTACAGTGTCTGGGGTCTTAAAGACTTGAACATAAACAAGTGGACTAACTGAGAAGCAGCAAAGTCTGCATGGAAGAAGCACACAAGCCTGTGTAATCATGACATTTCAATGGGATCAGGGATCAGGCATTTAAGACCCAGAACAAAATCATAACCCAATGTGAATGGAGACGGGGGAGCCTGGAGTGGGATCCCAATGCCCATCTGTAGACAATGGGAAGAGAGGAGCCTGTCAGGTTGCAGTATAGCACTGATGAAATACACAACTTTCCACTAGTTCATTGGTGCTTCCTTCCCCCAACTATCATGACCTCAATTCAACCTTACAAATTGGATTAGACCAGAGCATGCATGCTGGTACATATAAGAGTCCAAAACACAGGGAATCCAGGATAAACAAACCTCCCAGGGCCAACAATGAGAATAGAGATACCAGGAGGATTAGGGGAGGGTGAAAAGGGTAATCGATCACAAGGATCAAAATATAACCCACTCCCAGCAGGACAAACAGCAGAAACATGGTTGAGCAGCCATGTAGGATGATGTAAGATAGGAAAATCGTAATCTATAATTTATCAAAAGTTTGTGAGGGAGGGCAGGTGGGGAGGAAAGGGGAAGAAATGGGGAGCTGATATCAGGAGCTCAAGTGGGAAGTGAATGCTTTGAAAATGACGGTGGCAGCATATGTGCAAATGTGCTTGACACACTGAATGAATGCATGGATTGTGATGAGATGCATGAACCCCCAATAAAAGTATTAAACAGAAAAAAAGGTCACCCCCCTGCTTTTCAACACTCTAAAGAGGTCTTGTGCTGCAGATTTACTGAAGGGAACCCATCCTTCGATCACTTCACTGCAGCTTCTATGAGCACTGATCATCAGTACAAGGAAGACAAAGTCCCCAATAATTTCGATCTTTCCTCTATTTATCACTAGGCCAGTTGTGAGGATTTGGGTCTCCTTTACATTGGGTTATAGTCTATCCTGAAGGATTCGATTCCTGATCCTCCTCATCAAGTGCTTCAAGTCCTCCTAACTTCAGCAAGCAAGACTCTTATCTACATATTTCAAGTTGTTAATAAGCCTTCCTTCAGTCCTTATGGTATAATCTTCCTCATATAATCCAGATTCTCTTTGTCTCAGAATACAAATTAATAAATATGAGATGATACAATCCTGACACACAGTTTCCCTGAATTTAAAGCATTCAGTATTCCTTTGTTCCATGTAAAAGTTACACATGAACCTAATGAAGTGCTATTAAATTCCAATTTGTCTCAAGCTATCCATAGGTAGATATGATTCTCATAGTCAAATGCCTTTTCCTAGTTAATAAGACGCAAGTATATATCTTTCTGATATTCTTTGTTTTCAGCCAAGATCCCCCTGACATCAGAAATAGTATCCCTTTCTCCATGTCCTCTTAAGAATCCCACCTGAACCTGTGGCAACACCTTGTCAACATACTGTTCCAACTGCCGTGAGATGATCATCAAAAAAAAAATTGTCCTTGCATGTAATAGTAATAATGATATTCTATAATTTAAGCATTCTTTGCAATGGGTACAAATAAGGATATCTTCCAGCCTGTTAGCCAACTAGCTGTCTTGCAAATTTCCTGACATAGATCAGTAAATGCTTTCAGTACTTCATCAGTTTGCTGAAACATTTTGATTAGTATTTCCTCAATTCCTGGAGCCTTGTGTTTAGCTCATGCTTTCCGCGCAGCTTGAACTTCTTCCTTCAGTACCATGGGTTCTGGCTCATATACTAACTTCTGAAATGGTGGAATATCAACATTTCCTTTATTGTACAGCAACTCTATTTTTTCCACCTTGTGTGGATGCTTCCTGCATCATTCAATATTTTGCCTTTAGAATCTTTCAATATGGCAACTTGAGGCTTGATTTTTTTCTTGTATTCTTTCAGTTTACGATATGCTGTGCATGTTCTTCCAATTTATTTTGGTTTTATTTTTGTTTCATTTTTTTTGTTTTGTTTTTTTTTTGGGGGGGGGGGCATCACTGCCTCTGGTGGTTATGGGCACTACCCAGGGCCACTCCTGAGAGCCGCCGCTGGATTTGAACTGCCAAGCCCGCGGGCTGCAGTCCCACACTCAACCACTTCCACCACCGGGGCTCAACACTCAATTTAGTTTTATATCTTCAACTCTTCACATATTTCATTATAATATTTGACTTCGTCTTCTTTAACTGCCCTTTGAAATTTTCTGTCCTTTTCTTTGACTTCATCAGTTCTTCCATTTGCTTAGCAAATGATTAAGAGCAAATTTCAGTTTCTTTCATTCACTTTGATCTTTTCTTTCTTTCTTGTCTTTTCAATGATCTTTGCTTTCTTCATGAATAATGTTCTTGATGTCTTCCCACAACTTACCATGTCTCCAGTGATTAGTGATCAATATATTAAATCTATTCTTGTGATGTTCTTAAATTCAGGTGGGATGTACTCAAAGTCATATTTCAGCTCTTCTGGACTTGTTTGAATTTGCTTTAGCTTTCACCTGAACTCACATATGTGCAGTGAATGGTCTGTTCTACAGTCAGCTCCTGGCCTGGTTTTAGCTGCTGATATTGAGCTTCTCCAACTCCTCTTCTGACAGATGAGGTCTATTGGGTTTCTGTGTATTCCCTCTGGAAAAGTACATGTGTATAGTCTCCATTTGTGTTGTTGAAAAAAGGCATTTGCTATGAACTAGTCTTTGGTCTTAGAAAATTCTATCTTGTGTTCTCCAGCTTTATTTCTATTGCCAAGACCATATTTTTTAAGCACTGTTCCATTTTCTAGCTTTCCAACTTTTGAATTTCAACCACCAATAATTATCAGTGTATGTTAATTTCAATCAATGATTGATTATTAATGATACTGGTAGAATTCTTTAATTTTTTCATTAGTAGCTTCCATAATTTGTGCATAAATTTGAACAATAGTTGTATTGATTGAATTCTCTTGAAGGCATATAAATATAATCACAGAAATCATTAACTTCAAGATATATCTTAAAATGTTCTGTTTTTTACAATGAATACAGCTTCATTTGTCTTGATTATGCCATTCCAGACATAATAAACCATATGATTTTCTGATTCAAAATCTGATTCAATATCACTCCATTTCTGCTCACTAATGCCTAGAATATTGAACTCTATTTGTTCCATTTCACCTTTGATGACTTCCAGTTTTCCTAGATTCTTACTTCATTCATTTCAAGTTCTGATTAATAGCATATTTTTGTAGCAATTACTTCTGTGCCTCATCAGGAAATAAAGATCTCTGAGGCAAAGGTGCTCACACGTCTTTAGCATGAGAGTTACTTATAAAATGATCAAGTCAAAATTACCTACCAACTACAAAAATGCAAAGCATATATTTATTTCATTTACTTATTTATTATATTTATTCATAAATGCAGAGTTCTTTATATTTACAATGTATGTTTATGTACTTTGCATAATCTCATGAGTCCATATTGCACAACACAGCACAACTGTGCACATTTTTTGTCATTACCTGAGTTGACTCTGATGACTTGCACTGAATGGCATGAGCCAGGAATGCATACATAGTCCAGACAGTAGCTGTTGACAGCCAGCCTCAAGCACACTTCCACATGATCATCAGTCATGGTGGAACGGTACTTGGATTTAATGATATTTATGTGGGAAAATGCTGACTCACATAAATAAGTCAAGCTGAATAATGCAGTCAAGGAGGTAGCATGTTTTCTCATGTTTAGGTACTTTTCCTCTGCGAGTAAGTTCCAGAACTGTTCATGTGTTCTGGACTGAATGCTGGTTTGCGATGTCAAAATCTCCCATTTCATATGAAAGTGGTACATTTTTTCTCCTTATTGGGTCCAGCTCCCCCACTCATTTTAATATCTTTTCTTATGCTTAAGAGGGGAAAAAACTAGGTCTAAAAATTGGTGATAAGTTAGTCTGTCAGTTTTGTTGCACTTAGTGCAACATTTTTGTTAGTGCAACATGTTTGTGCATGCATTTGACACCTAAGATTGCATCTGATTGGCTGTGCTGTATATCAAGTGACGGAATTGATGATAGGCTTACGTCTATTTTTTTAATGCAATGTAATTTACCCACACTACATTTGCAGTCAACTAGTAGATAGTAATTGACATATTGAGCACCCCTGCTCTAAAGATTTACTCCCATAAGCTCTATTCCATTGATGTCATCCTGGTCAACTCTGCTTTGAGAAAGTAGCTCCTCTTCAGTAACATTTTGAGTGCCTTCCAACCTAAGAATTCCATTCTCTGGCACTATATCTGACTAGATTCTGCTTTCATTCATTATGCCTTCAGTTTTTGACAATGCTTTGAGGCTATGCATAAGGTTTTCAGTGGTTATTCCCTTCAAAGTCAGCTGTTCTTAGACTAGAAGCTGAAACTTGTTCACTTTTGGTGACACTGCTGGCATTTGAAATACCAATAACCTAACTTTCAGTATCACGGCAACACACAAACCACAGTGATAAAATGACAGGCAAGTGATTTTTAGAACCTGTAGCCATCCCATTTTCTCTAAAGAATTTTTCTTGATGAATTGGTTTATCTTTTAATTTTTTTTCATGTTGAACTATGAATTTTTATTGTTTTGAGTACTCTTTTTTTAATATAGATTTTTGGGGGGCCCTTACAACATTCAATACATCATTCATATTAACCATATTTGTACACATGTTGCCACATTCATCTACATTATCTACTTGAACCCCTCCAGCATAAGCTCCTCTTCCCCTCTTTCCTCTAGTTCTTTATTTTTTTTAATTCCAATGTCACGTATTTCCCCTTCCCCCTTTTTCTCCCCCATGAACTTTAAATAATTTGCAAATTGTTATTACCTCTTCATATCTTATACTGTCTAATGTGCCACCTCACTCACCACCACCACCACCACCACCACCCTCCACCTGTTGTCCACACCCCAGAGAGGAGGTCACATGTAGATCCAAGAAATTTGTTCCCCCCTTTCTACTCCACCATCCTTCCACCCTCCCAGTGTCACCACTCCCCACTAGTCTCAAGGGATTATCTATCCTAAATTTCCACATTTTTGACTGCTGTGTGTATCCCCTGGCCTAGCCAAATCTGTCTGGCAGAATTGGGATAATGATAGTTGGTGGGAGGAAGCATTTGAGAACATTTCATTGCTACTACACTGTACCTAGACTGGCTCATCCCCTTGCTACAACCCCTCTGTAAGAGGATGTCTCTTCACTTATTGATGGGTTTTGGGGCCCCAATCTGAATTCCCCCTTATTTATAATGATATAATTTTTAGGTCTTTGATGCTTGATACCGTATCCCTTTGACACCTCATGGTCACGCAGGCTGGTGTGCTTCTTCCATGTGGACTTGCTTTTAAGCTAGATGTCCATTTATTCACCTTCAAGTCTTTAAGACTGCAGATGCACATCTTCTGATAGTCGTGCACCATCAGCTTTCTTCACCATATTTGCTTATGCACATATTTGTTGTCAGCGATCATACCAGCAAAGTGAGCATATAATGTTATGATTATTAGTTCTTGAAACCTGATAATTGATCCTTTTGGTATTTCTTGGTCCCATAAGCTGGTGTGCTTCTTCTATGTGGGCTTTGTTGCTTCTGAGCTGGATGGCCGCTTGTTTACTTTCAAGCCTTTAAGACCCTAGGTGCTACATGCTTTCATAGCCAGGCACCATCAGCTTTCTTCACCACATTTCCTTACGCACACATTTGTTTTCTGTGATCATGTCAAGGAGCTGCGCATCATGGAATACCAATTTAATAGAACAAAATGGTTCTTGCACTGAAGAAGTACCTGATGGAGGTTCAATGCACATCTACTATCCTAAATCTAAGCCTAGAAGTATATGCATTTTGATCTATTTCCCCTTCATCATATCAATATATGTACCTATGTATATGCCTATATTTAACCTCTATAATCATCCCTTATCCCCTAGTTTTTTACTCTATTTCCCTATACCTCCTCCCGTCCCACCATCATGCTCAACCTCCATTTGGGTTTCAATGGTGTCTCTCTATTATATTAGTCTTAATCAATCCATATTGGATAATTTTTTTTGCTATTAAAGCATGCTTCAATTTTATTTTTTGGCTTAAAAGAAATATTATTGCCAAAGCAAGCAATGGCCTTAGACAAATCTTGCATGCTTTTCAATCCACAAAACAATTTCTTCCACCAGTTGTCCCAACATGATCTCCAGAGTCCACGTTAACGCCAATTCTAGGGGCTGCCTTTCCTTAATTGTTATATTCCTGTAGCACCTGGGCCATCAAGAGTTTGCCAAGGTTTGGGGCAGTGAACTACTTAATATTCTGGCAGTACGTGTTGATCTGACTTGCAATGAGCAGTGAGTCCATCCGGGCCAGGGCCTGCAGGAGCTTTAAGAGTTTGGTCAAGTCCTCCTCAGGGAGGGGCTGCTCTCCTCGGCTCTGACAACGCTGCATATTCTCCTGTTGGCGCCGCTGCTATTACTGGGTTTCTACTGCTGCTGCTGCTAGTATTTCTCATGTACGTGTTGTATTTACGGATATCTTGAGACTCATTTCATCCACTCTATTCATCAGCAACTAATCTTTCCCAAATGATTGCTGCTCGCAAGGCTGAGCAATTCGTGTTTATCTGCAATGGCGGACTTCTCCAGTTCCCACATCAGAACCTTGATCAGATGTGAATTTTTTATTACGATCAGCACTTCTTCAAACATGTGCTCAATGGTGGCAGTTGCCTTTTTCAATGCTTCAGGAGAAAAGTCCTTTTCTTTACAAACCTCCATCAGTTTAGAAGTCAGTCAATATGCCTTCAGTGACAGAAATGCTTGGGCAGTTTTTTATGGGATAAGAAATGAGCACCACCGACTCCTCGATGGCGTGCTGGTAATTGAACTGCGAGTCCAGCAGCGCGGGTACGAACGAGCAGTAGAAGGTGGACTGGTACCAACCCACGTGCAGGTGAACAATGTTCACATGGTGGAGGCTGCGCATCATTTCCAGCTGATACTGGACTTCATCAAAAACGGCATCATCCTCCGTATGCTGGGCAAAGGAAAGCAGTTGGTAATTTCAAGCCGATCCACAACCAGACCCAGAAGCAGTCCCTGGACAACTTCAGTTCCTCGTCCTTCTTCTTGATAATGCTTGATTATTTTTAATACCACCAGGCCATCAATCTGCACTTGCTTCATAGCTGAGTCTCTGGGGCCGCTTCTACCTTTGTCCTTCCCTGCAGCGCCGGTCGCAGAGGTGGAGGAGGTGGTGGCTGGTCCAGTGCCTTCCTTGTAGGACGAATCTTTCCCATGAATTAGTTTATTGTCTCTTTCTCCTTTTTAAAAAAAATCATTTTATTGGGGGCTCATACAACTCTTATCACAATCAATACGTTCATCAATTGTATTCAAACCACATTGTACATTTGTTGCCATCATCATTCTCAAAACATTTTCTTTCTACTTAAGCCCTCAGTATTAACTCATCATATTTCCCCTACCTCATGAACCCCTGATATTTATAAATTGCTATTTTGTCATATCATACACAGTCCAATGTCTCCCTTCACCTACTTCCCTGTTGCCCAGACCCCAGGGAGGAGGTTATATGTAGATCCTTGTAATTGGTTCCCCCTTTCTACTCCACTTTCCCTTCATCCTCCAGGTGTCGCCACTCTCAACACTCATCCTGAAGGGATCATCTCTCCTGAAGTACTCATGCTTCCGGTTCCTATCTGTACTAGTGTACATTTCCTGGTCTAGCAGGATTTGTAAGGCAGAATTGGGATCATATTAGTGGGGGGGACTTTCTCTTCTTAGAATGTAAGAAAATGTTGATTTTACTCTCATTTTAGCAATAATATATCATTGTGCATAAATTTTGTTGTTATTTTTGTGAGTTGACAAAGGCTCTGTCTCTTTGTAATGTTGTAGCAGAACAAAATGCTTCCTTTTAGTGACATATCTTAAGCATCATGGGTATGTGTGAACTTATTGCTATATTTATCCATCTGATTGAAGTTTCCTACATATTTACTGGGCCTCTCTTGTATCAGGCATGAAATCTTTTTCTCATGAGTGGGTTTTCCTGATTATGTTTTCAAAGCAAGCATAGGCTAGCCATTATTGTCTAACTTGGATGAGCATAATGTCTTCCAAGTTCATCCATCTCATGTGTTATTTGACAGCATCATTATTGTTTTGTAGAGAAGCATTATATACCAAAGTTAATATATCTATTTCTCCACAGACAAGATTTTTGGTTGTTTGTATCTTTTTGCTATTGTAGATAGTGCTATGATAAACAAGTATATGCATATATAACTTCATAATTTGTTGGTTTGGATGGTATATAGGATCATATCATATTTTTACTCACATTTTTTTCAAAGAAGGTTCATACTACTTCTCATAGTATGTGGACAATTTTGCAATTCTACCAGCAGTGGGATCTCTCCACCTCTTCTCCAGTATTTGCTATTTTCTGTTTGTTTGTTTTTAATTTTTCTATCAGTGCTGGGATAATGTGGCATTTTATTATAGTTTTAATTTTAAATTGTTTTATAGCAAATGATTTTGAAAATTTCTCCTTATGAGTGTTGGCCACCTGGATATCATCTTTAGTGAATTTATTCATGTCTTCAGTCCATAGTTTGATTGTGTTATTTGTATTTTTTAAAGTGAAGTGTTGCCATTTTCTATAGATTTTTGAAATTAGCCTTTTATGCAAAATATTATTGTCAATCTTTTTACCCCAATATATGGCTTCACCTTTTACTCTTTTGCTAAAGTATATATCTCATATTCTATTATATCATATCTTAGAAGGTCTCAATGGCTTATTTTGTCTTCTGTAGTGCGGGCATTTCATTATGTTTAGGAATGTGTTTATTTCATGTGTTAAGGCCCTTAAGATTGTCCTTATATTTTCCTATAGTTTTAAAGTTTATATTTAAGCTTTTAATACATCTTTAGATGAAGAAAAAGCCAAGGATACAGAATCTATTCAACACTAAGTGCACAATTAACGATGAAGAAATTGTTAAATAGTGACTATTCTGTGTATTTGACTCACCTCAGTCTGAGTTACCTATCCTCAGGTTAAAGGAAAAAAGATGGTGTCTGTGTTTTGAAAGCAGAAAAATATTAGTTTGGAATGCAAATCGGCCCACTACTACATTCTAAATTTGAAAAATCACTTTTCAATTCTAGTCCTCAGGCTCCTCATTTGTGCAATGACTTTTTAATCCCATTTCCTCAGATTTCTTTGAAATACCATATGCAAACCCTGAGCACTGAGCCTATGTGTTGCAGGCCTTGTGAGATTTTGTATAAGTTTGAAACAGGTGGTTTTGGCAGCCTAAGTGTATTTCTCTGGTTTGTTTTGCTTGTGCTCAATGCAAATAAAGTAGTCATCTATTTATCTTTTTCCAGTGATTTTAATTAAATTTTGGGAATGTTGGCCTGTCTCTTTCCAGCCGTAGAAACTTTGACCCTATGTCATATGAGCTATGGCAATCAGTAGATTTCATGGAAACCCAGAATCCCTGTATTTTTCTTGATAATGCCTCGTGGGAGGAAAGCTCTTGTAGAGGGTGAGAGGAGATGATCAGAAACCTCTTCAGTTCTCCATTAACTCTGAGGATGATGGACGATTTCCTGACACAGTGCATCAAGGGACTAATTAATGACCTGGTAATAGCACTGGCTATCCATTGACCAGCTCATTTTTCTTTCCTCTGTGGACAGATGAAGGGCTGTTAATGAAGTCGGAGGCTCCTGGTTATTCAATAGAGTTCTTCTTTTCTGTTGTTTTAAGGCTTGGTGGCTTGAAGTAGGTGCCAAGGATGAAAGATGAGTGGGATTCATGGGAATTTCCAGGGACATCGTTACAAAAGGGGGGAAAAATGAACATTTGTTGAATGCCAAGCATGCATCAGAAATGCACAGGATCTTTAGTGTTACTTAGTCTATTAAATTCTTCAGAGAGCTAAAACAACCCAATGGCGAAGAGAATGTAGATAAGGTTATCAACATTTAGAGATGAGGACACTTATCTTTAGGGAGGATGAGTGATAGATTCAATGCTACAAAAGTAGTAAATGACTCATCTCAGATCCGAACATAATCGATTTTGATCCCAATATGAACACTATACCACACAGCCTCCAAACAAAGTCAGTATCAGCAGAATCTCAACAACAAAGAGTCTGAAGATATAAATATACATACATTGAAATTGTGATGTTTTCAATGAAGGAAAGGTATTATAAACAAAAAAATGGTTTTATAGATGGAAAGTAAGAGGTAGAATCATGGAATGCAAAGATAGCATTTCGAATTTTATGACATGTTTATGGATGTTTGCTTTTGTGCTATACCCATTATTGTATATATATCAAATATTATATAAAACAAGATATCTGATAAATTCTTCAAAACAGAAACACTAATAACTTGCATTAAAATAGGACAAAGATAAATCCATTTCTCAAAAGAATGATAGTATTATTTTGTTTTTCTTCTGCAGAATATTGTGCTAGGTGCTACCAGAAATTTAAAAGAGAGAGACATACAAAGAAGAGAAAATCTGCTGAGCCCCGGTAGCGTAAGTGGTTGAGTGCAAGACTGCAACCCACGGGCTTGGCGGTTCAAATCCAGCAGCAGCTCTCAGAAGTAGCTCCCATGACCACCATAAGGCAGTGATGCCAAAAAAAAAAAAAAAAGAAGAGAAAAATGTCTGTTTGTGGTACAATATGATAGGAAGCCTAAACTAATATGTATTTTTAAAAAACATTTTAGAAACCTGATAGAGAGATCATTGAAAAGCCCTGGTGGTTCAATATGCTACTCTGATAGCCCAAAGAGTGGTACTCAGTGGTATCCTGCTATTCTAAGGGAGAAAAACCAAAGGATTGCATTTACAAAACTCCTATAGGTAAGTTCTATTCTGTCACCTGTGGCTCTCTATGAATCAGAATCACTCAAAAAGTTTCTAATTATGACAGTGAATAGAGTATATCTGGTGTTTTTTTTCTATTTTGAAAGATTTTCTCCTCCTTCTCTAATCTAGATAGAGGATGCTCAGAGTCTGTCTCATCTTCTGTGCTCTGGGACTGACATGAGCTAGTCTTGTCAATGCCAAAGATCTTATGGGCCTTTGCTTAGGTTAAGAGGGTTTGTGGAGGCAAGTGGGCAGTAAGGAGTCTTTGTCTTTCTCTCCTCTTAATTCCCCTCATGAAGGAGAAGCCTCCCCTCCCTGGGGGCACTAGCACTTCTGTATCCTCTGTTCTCAGTACGTCAGTATCCAGCAACTTGAAATCCTACACCCACCTTCTGTGTTTTGGCTATACTCTCTCCCACTCTTTGGCATCATCAGGTTTTCATATCCCTCGGGTCATTAATTCTGCTTCTGAATATGATAAACATTATATGAGACCTTATATAGGAATGTGCCATTAGCAGGGGTAGATGAGCAGGACACCAAATGGTTTACACACGCAGCATAGCTCTAAGAATGAATATTCTTCCCATTTTAAAGAAAAGGGGCTTACATAGCCCTTTCTCTGTTTCAGGTTAGAGTTATAAATGTGAAGTGACCCTACCGAGGTCATACAAGTATTTGGGCTGTACCTGGAACAAGAGACTTCTCTTTCCTGTAATATGTAATATGATTTTAAGCACCAATTGCACACCATTGAAAACTGCCTGAGAAGTCCTATTATTACTAGTGTTCCTATATGTCTATTCAGCGCAGGTTAGGAAGCAACATTTGACCTTGCATACTGACATACTGACCCTGGTTCCAAACTGTGAGGAAAAGACTTAGGTTTGGGCCTCAGGGACGGCTGTCAATTTTCCAGACCTTTCGTTCCTCAATTTGTGTTCAACTAGTGGTTTGTGTTCAACTACTAATTAGAAGTTTGATGACTTGCACCCACACACCCGCTCCATGAAAGAAAGGTTTCTCTGAAAAGTACTCTGGACTTCAAACAAGGTGGCAGACCAGGTAGACACGCTATACAGATCCTCTACAAAGACATGAGAAACTAAATACTGTACTAAATGAAATGGATAGAGATGTTAATACTGGAGCCCCAAGTTTAAAAAAAAAAAAGGTTAGACATGTAGCTCTCAAAGAAAAATATAGAAGTAGAGAGAATAAGAGAATTGAATAAGAGAAAAAGTTGAGCAAAAGCAGTCAGAAAGGAGACAGATTAGTGAATTGCCTACTGATCTGACATGGCACAGCCATCTTGAACTTGTACAAGCAGATTTCAAAGGAGCAAACCAAAAATTCAGAATCCTAATAACTAGCTCCACTTGCTTAGGACCAGCACAAGCACTCACATCTGAGTCTGGAGCTGAGAAAGTGTGGGGGGGTGGGGGGGCCTTCTTTGTTCCCGACACCATCCTAGGGGCCAGAGGAATAGCCAACCCCCAGCCAGGTTGACCCAGCAAATGTCTACTATCCCTCCATACACTGTTCTTGCTCTGACTCGGGTTATCACAGCATCTCTGTGGATGGAGTTCCTCATAGACTTCCCCCATACCCGTTTCATCAGAACAGAAGAATGTGCCATGTTAGATAAAGTGTTTGTTTCCAGCCACTCGGGGAGGCAAGAGTTTCTTCTATAATCACCAGCTTTGCCTCCATCTGCCCTCTGGGCCTTCAAGAGTTCCTTTCCAGCAACAAGTTCCCTGATCTCAGCCACCACCTGAGCCTAGGTGGACTACTTTCAGATCAGTTCCCTAACCCTAAATAATAGTTTGGGCAGTGATCGAAGACCAAGATTCCAAATTCCTCATCACTTGCCTCAATTGTGTGAGCTCTTGGCTGGCAGAGGATACCAACCTCTCATGGATACCCTGACTTCTAGAGATTTTTCCTTCCTAAGTCTTACTCCTAACCCTGTTTTCTCTTTACTACTTGGCTGTGTGAACCATAATAAACTATGAATCCACTGGGATGGAGGTTCAATTCCAGCTCCACAGGAGCAAAGGTTGGGCCTCCTACTCCCACCACCAGAGGGCAGTGATGCCAAAACAAAAAAAAAAAACTCAATAAACTATGGATAACCTTGAGAATAGAAACTTCAGAACACTTTGTTGTGCTGAGCAAATCCTCAGAAAAACTGGCATATATGAAAATTATATGGCATCAGGATTTGAGGAAGGCTTACTAACAAATTGTGATATGCAAATTACAAAAGCTCACTTGCTGAGAGTCAGTAGGACTTAAAGCACCTGAAGAAGATCAAGGATTGCAGCCCTCAGTGCCGATTATGGCTCAATGTAAAAAAATAAAAAAGACACCAATACTCTCAACTGGACCAAGAGGTAACATCATGATAAATGGGGAAAAATTTGCAGGAATTTTGCCTTGTTTTGATTCATAATCAATGCTCACAGGCACAGCAGTCAAGAGATCAAAACATATGTTGTACTGAATTAGGTAGACCTGCTACACAAGACTTCTTTAGAGTATTGAAAAGGAAGGGTGTTACTTTGAGAAGTAGGGTGCTCTTACCCAAGTCATGGTATTTTCCATGGCCTCATGTGCAAGTGAAAGTTGGACAGTGAATAAAGGAAACCAAAGAAGAATTGATGCATTTGAATTGTGTTATTAGAGAAGAATATTGAAAGCACCATAGACTACTGAAAGGACAAGCAAATATGTCTTGGAAGAAGTACAGCCAGAGAGCTCCCTAGTGGCAAGGACCATAAGACTTCGTCTTACACACTTTGGACATATTATCAGGAGGGACTAGTGTCTGGAGAAGGACACCATACTTGGTAAAGTGGAGAAGCAATGAAAAAGAGGAATACCCTCTGTAACATGGCCCTGCTTGGCACTCACCTTCTTGAAGAGATCATTGAAAATAAGGGTGTTACAGAAAATGGTGGTGAAGAAAGCAGATGGTGCTCAGCTATTCATTGGAATAGTAACGGAGATTCTTAAAGGCTTGTATTCAAACAAGCAGCCATCTAAGTGTGGGATCAACTAAGTCTACCTTGAAGAAGCATACTAGTCTATGTAAACCAAAGATGATAACAAAACCCTTATATTTTTGGTATGATCTTTCTTTCTTTTTTTTCTTTTTATGTCTATCTATACAAGATAGGAAGGATGAGCAATCCCAAGGAAACAGCTACTGGACCAATGGTTCTAGGAGGGCATGGGAAGTGGAGGGAGGAGAAAGATAAGTCAATAACTGCAAAGACAGGGGAATAACTAGGGTTCCAAAATTGATGGTGAGGAGAGTGTAGCAATCCTGCTGATGTTTGATTAATTGAATTGTACCCAAGAAAGGCAGACAGGAAGAAAGAAAAAAGAGGAAAGAAAAAATAAAAATTATATATAGGTATAAATATAGTTTTGTAAATATGTAAATATATACATATAAAGATAGACATATTTTGTGTTTCTGTGTATATCCATATATATGTATATACACACAATAAGAAAGCAGATGGACTTTAAGTCTCTACTTAAATGTTACATTGGTACAAGAATGGTTTGTTCTAATAATGTGGCACTGTATGATACTCACCTTCTTGACATAATAGCTGAAGACAAAATGGGTGCCTAAGCAAATGTGGTGAAGAAAGATGATAGTGTCCAGTATTAAAATATAAAGTGTCTGGGGTCTTAAAGGCTTGAAGTTAAACAAGCGGACAGCTAGCAGGGAAGCAACAAAGTCCACATGGAGGAAGCACATCAGCCTGTGTGATCATGAGGTGTTAACAGAATAGTTATCAGAAGTTCAAAAACAGGCAACCAAATTGATGTGAAGGAGCATGGTCAAAGGGGAGGCCCAAAGTCCACCTGTAAGATAATTGGAGAGTCTCTCACGGAAAGGTCACATGGAAGGGATGACATATTCAAAGTGCACTATAGCACTGATGAAACACATAGCTATCCTCTAGCTCTTTAATATTTTCCCCCTTACTATATGTTCTTTGTTTTATCTCATTAATATTGCTATATCTGAGTATGTTTATTTGTGTAATTAAGATCATTCAATGCATGACAGCCAAGATAGATAGCCCTTCAAAAACAGTAATGAGAGTGATGATTCCTTGAGGATATGGGAAGAGAGGTGGGAGAAAGAGGGGGAACGGGAAGCTGATAGTAATGATGACATGTAACCCCACTTGAGGGGAGGGAATAACAGAGTTATAGGTGAACAGATACATTGGATGGTGTAAGATATAGCCCCCCAAAACAATAGCAAGATACAATATTGCTAAGGCTCCTGGGGGGTGAGGGGGAGGGGATAAAGAGGAGCTAATATCAAAGCAATCAAGAAGAAAAAAATGTTTTGAAAGTGATGGTGGCAGCAATTGTGCAATAATTATGCTTGATTTAATTGAATTATGGATGTTATAATATTTGTAAGAGCTCCCAATAAAACATTTAGTAAAAAACAGAACAATAAAACCTCAAAATAGAACCCAAATGTGATGCATGGGAAAGCTTAAATTGTAAACACCCAATCTGAAGATGGCTATGGAGGACAGTGGGAACCAAAAATCCAAGTAGTCAGATGAAGCCTCTGGCAGATCCCTCTGGCCACAGGCAAGGGACTAGAACAGTTTAACTATCAGAGATTATTGTAAACTTAATTATGGTGGATCAAATCATGATGTTATTTGGTCAGTTGACCTTCCTCTTGACATAAGCTGAATTTGTCCTAGGCTTAAGTATTACTTGCTTATTCCATGACAGGAATTTCTTCTCTGACTTTTTAAATATGGTTGTTGTTTTTTTTCTTTTTCATTCTTTTTATCTTTATATTATTGTTTTCTTCTTTCTGATTTGTTTTGGGTTTTATTGTTTATTCAAGCTTCCCAATTTATGAAACACAGAATGAGTGGTTTCTGTATTATTCTGGGTGGACTAGAGACAAATTCATAGACACTCATATGTGTATAAGAAAGTGATTTTTTTCTGATTTTTAATTTTTTTATTAAAAGATGATTTTTGTTTGTTTGTTCTTGTGGGGCTCACTGCTCTCTCATGGTTGTGGGAGCCACCCAGCGCCACTCCT
Source organism: Nesogale talazaci (assembly GCA_004026705.1). Lineage (NCBI taxonomy): Eukaryota > Metazoa > Chordata > Mammalia > Afrosoricida > Tenrecidae > Nesogale > Nesogale talazaci. Next base: position 66,462 of record PVJH01010415.1, read on the forward strand.
GAGAGGCACCGCTGGATTTGAAATGCCAAGCCTGCGGGCTGCAGTACCACACTCATCCACTTACGCCACCGGGTCTCAGCCCTAAAAGATAATTTTATTTGGGGCTTTTTCAGCTCTTATAACAATCCATTCATCAACTGTTTCAAGCATATTTGTATATATGTTACCATAATTATTTTCTAAGCATTTGTTTTTTCTATTTGAGCCATTGCTATCAGAACCTCTTTCTTCCTTCCCTCCCTCCCACCTAACCTGAAACCTTGATAAATTATAAATTATTTTTATGTCTTTTAAAAAATACTTTTATTGGGGACTCTTACATCTTTTATCACAATCCATACATTCTCCAATGTGTCAAGCACATTTGCACACATGCCACTATCATCATTTTCAAAACATTCTCTTCCCATTTGAACCCCTGATATCCACTCCTCACTTCTTCCCCTTTCCTCCCCCGCCTGCCTTCCCTCATGAACCCTTGATAAGGTATAAATTATTTTTCTCATATCTTACATCATCCTCTGTTGCTCCTTACCCATTTTTACTTTATTTGTCCCCCTGTGAGGGGGTTCTAAGTTGAGCTTTGTGATTGATTCCCCCTAAGAAATACTTTATATAAGAAAGTAATTTTATAATAAGAAAATAACCCAGCCCAACCCTATACAAGTCCATAAGGCTGATATTATTCTTTATGTCTGAGACCAGTCTATAAATTCCTCTTCAGAATCATGCAGCAAGATCACAGGCTGGTGGGCAAAGTCTTATGGATCCAGTGATGGTAGAACGTGAGTCTCCATGAGCCTCCTCTATTTCCAAGGCTCTGAATCAGCGCGGCTCCATGTAGCGTGTCAACAGGAAGGTGAAGCAGAGAAAGTCTCCTAGCTCCAGGAAGGAATACAGGAGTTAACAGAATCTTTTGGAGAAATCCATACACACATGGAGGCCTCACTGGCTATGACCTGATTGACAAGCTAGTCTTCACCCCCTCACAAGTTGACAAATTATGTAACTTCCACATATGCATAGTGACAATAATTTATAGATGGGTGTGGGGAGAGTCAGGGGAATTGGAAAGCAAACAATGAATAAAGAAGGAGGAGGGAGCGCTAGAACTGATTGTGATCATGTATATACAATTCTGTAAAAGTGGCCTAACTATGGAAGTGTATGATATATGAATTTTATATCAATGAATGCACTAAGAAGAAGACAAAATAAAGAAACCAAAAGTGATAAATGATTACTATGGTGAAGGAGAAAGAGTTTTTGCTTAGGGGCATTGAATTTGTGTTAATGGTGGTAGAATAATTTGAATAAGGATATCAATAATGGCTGCACAACATGAAGAGTATAATAAATGACACTAATTTATACATATAGAGGTTGTTGAATTAGAGAATACTTTGCTGTGTATATTTTTGCCACAATTTAGAAAATAATTGCACTAATAATAAGTAAATGGAAGACGATATGTTCTAAAACTGATTATGGTGATGATTGTACAACTATTCTTGATATGATTGAACTACGGAATTGTATCATATTTTAAAGACATGCTAATGACCTGTTTTTTAAAAAAAGAAAGAAAAAGAGGAAGACCCTCAACAAGAAGGATTGACACCATGGTTGCAACAGTGAACTCAGGGATGGAATCAACTGTCAGGAGAAGCAGGATGATGCTGTGTTCCATTACATTGTGCAAGGGTCATTATGGGTCAGAACTGACTTGATGACACCCACCAACAGTCAAAACAACATAACAGTAAAGGAAAAGTAAAGATGCTTTCACACACAGAGAGACAAATGAACACAACACAAATTAGGACGTAAAATATTATCTTTATGAACTATGTTATGCTAGTTGACTGAATTGTCTCACCAGATTATGGTCCTTGCCTTCAAATAGAGTAAGTCAATTCCAAGAGGCCTGATTAAGTTCTCTGGTTAAGTCCCCTATGTGCTTTATCGTATACATATATAGAGATATAACATATAAATGTGTCTATAAATATGCCTAAAGATATACATGCATACAAATATACTCATATACATGCAAAATTGTACTCTAAAATAGTTTCCAAAAAAAGAGTTCTCTGTACAGTGTAAGATTGTCATGAGTTGGAATTAACTGGATGATCAGATTTTTTTGTTGTGATTTTTATGAAAAAGGAAATTTGTCTCAGATACACTGTGTTCAGTACTTCCTCAGAGCACATAGGCCCATATACTGCAATGCTCTAAGCAGGGCGCCTCGCTGCTCCAATGCAGAGCAGCAGTCCCTCTCCCCCAGAGCTGACAACCCATTCAGGGCCCAAATACAATGCTTTGTCACTATTTTCTCTAAGTCTTCTCATGCTCTGACCCCTATCAAAAAAGATAAACGTACTCAGCACAGGTTGTCTTATGACATTTAGTCCATAAGTATGTCTAGTATGTGGTTCAACATAGATAACACTGCAAAAAGAAAATATCTGCTACTTTCCCACAGTTAAGAGAAGGTAATCCTCTTCTTGACCCTCTGTCTGTATCATATGAATGAGAACCACTACTATGAATCTGGCATCTTCCACAAATGAAAAGTGAAGGGCATTAAGCACTAAGCAACAATATTTTGTGTCTTAGAATATTTTTAAGCTTGTGAAAACATCCAGTATGAGACAGTTTCTCCACATAATGAGAATGATACATAGAAATATGGTAACTCAAAGAGCAGTTTGGCCAGCACAGGACTAAGGGCTTATCAGGAATCTCCTGAGACATCTGCCATGTCACACTTGGGAAGAGCTCCTTGATGGCATACTCTGCCTCCTCTCCTCTCCCTCAGTAGAAGGCCCAGCCCCGTGTGGAGTCTTACACTCATGGCTCTCTAACTTCCACCATTACACTTTAATTTTTCAAAAGCAGCACATTGGGACTCTGGAGGAAGCATGGTCATTTCTCTTCCTCAGAGACTACAGAATGGGATGCACAAACTGTCTTTGGAACACCGTCTACTCTGTAGTGTCAAGATCAAGGAAAGGTAAACTCAGATAAGACACTTGAACCAGTTCTTTGCTGGTCAAACAAGCAAGGTGTGCAGCTCAAGGAAGTCATTTCTTGTTGAGTCAAAAGAAAAGATGTGGTCAAAATGTCTTTCCTTGTTTTGCCTGCACAAGCTCATCTGTAGCAGGCATCTGACCACAGACAAGAGGATCATCAGGTTGTGACCTGATTGACAGACTATTCTACTCCTTCATTCTTTTATGAAGTTGCCAGAAAATTGTATAACTTCCACACTCATGATGCTTGTCTATTGGTCAAGTTGTGAGCTTTTGTTTTCTTTATATTGAGCTACAACTTCTAGTGAAGGCTACAGTCTTAGATTTTCATTAGCAAATGCTACAAGTCCTCCCTGCTTTCAGATATCATTTACATATCACAGGTTGTTAATAAGCCTTCCTCCAATTTTAATGCTATATTCTTCTTCATATAGTCCATTGTCTTGGACTAAGACAGATTACGCAAATATAATGAAAGGCAACAACATCTGATATACATTGTTTGTGATTTTAAACCACTCAATATTCATTCACCTCCTCTGTTCAAACAACTGTCTCTTGCTCTATGTACAGCTTCCACCTAATTACAATGAAATGTTCTGGAATTCTCATTCTTTTCATTCTTGTCCATTATTCATTATGATCCACAAAGTTGAATGCTTTTTGCATAGACAATAAAATACAAAGAAATATCTTTCTGGTATTCTTTGCTTTCAGCAAAGATCCCTCTGATGTCAGCAATGATGTCCCTCATGCCACATCCTCATCTGAAACTTGTCTGAATTTCTGGACACTCCCTGTGGATGTAGAATGCAACCATTTTTAATTTTATTAAACAAAATTTTACTTAATTATTGTTTAATAATTTCCTCATTCTATTGTCTCTGCTTATACTTCCCCTTATATCTCAGAAGAGATCAGGTTGAGGGCATGCCTCATTAACATAACAAAGTACATCACTCACAACTATAGTAGTTAGACTTCCAACACATATTTGGGGAGGAAGGACTATTTAATCTATAACATTTAGTAATGACAGAATCCATGTAAAATAAAATGCAAAGGCAAGAATGGGACTTGTTCCTAATGTAAGCATTCCTGTCCATGAAATATGACAGGAACTTCCCTAAGAAATACAGAAAATAAGCTCTATAGCATGAAATTGAAATCTCCTGTCATCCCTTGCCTTCAATTTTAAATGCATCCTGAATTCCCACACACTTCTAGAACTTCATCTGGGGAAAAATTGCCTAGAAAATTTTAAGCTTACATTCTTTGATGTTAGCTTGAAAGGTTTTAATTATAAGCCAGCAGTATCTGACAGAACCTCTCTGAATGCCATGTAAACCTCCCTTTGTAAGATGTAAACATGTAGGAGATTGTATTTAAAAACAGTGAGGTTTTATTACTTAGTGAAATATATTAGCACAACTAATTACTTATTTGGCAAAGAGTAACAGCAAATTGACACCAGTTATAAATAAGACAAAGTTATATTGTTATAAGATTAATTAAGTATAAACTAAGAAGGTCATAAAAATGTTAGGAGAGCTGAGAGAATAGTTTCACAAATGTGCAATGGGAGACACATCTGAATTTAAGATCTAAGAATAAGAAATCTTATAGAAAAAGTTGATAGAACTGAATGCCTAAAAGCAATGGAATAGGGCTGAGCCCCGGTGGCGTAGTGGTTGTGTGCGAGACTGCGGCCCACTGGGATGGAGGTTCAATTCCAGCTCCACAGGGGCAAAGGATGGGCCTCCTACTCCCACCACCAGGGCAGTGATGCCCTAAAACCAAAAAAAAAAAAAACAATGGAATAACCTCTTGCAACTGGAAAACTGGAAAAGATACATAAGAATATTAAATAATACTGAAATAGGGAAAAGTTGAAAAGGAGTACATATTATTGACAAGTAACAAAGAATTCTTTCAAAACAATATAGAAAATGCTAACAACACAGTTACAGAGTGTGCTGCAGTGCTTGCCCACATTCTCCAGAAGGGAAGCTCTCACTCCTCCAGCTCCCACAGTGTCTGCTCAGACCTCTTTGAAGAACTGCCCTAGGCCTGAGGGAGTGTCTCACCCACAGTTACAGCTTCCTTTTGAGGGGCAGCCCACAGACAGTAACCAATTCTTCTGCAGGGCTGCCTATCCTAGTTTCTAAGTCCCATTAAGACTGTCTGAGGGTCTGGTAGGGATACCTGTTTCAGGTAAACATGGGTCTTTGTTTAACCATGGACTACTAACTATAATGTAAGCTGTTCAACCGCATCAGCTACTCATTGGGAAAAAGCAGAGGCTATACACTCCCATAAAAATGTGCAACCTCAGAACCCTAGTTGGAATTGACTCAATCACAGTGTGTTTGGGTTTGAATTTTTATCTGAAAAGTTTCTTGCAGGCTGAAATTCCCTAGCCTTACCACACATCTAGCCCTAAGCCACACCAACAAACACATGCACACACATACAATATGTTAAAGCGATATCCCCTGTACTTAGGAGTATGACCTTGTTTGTAAATAGGGTCTTTGAAGATGGTATCAGTTAAAGAGCATGAAGTCCAATAGAGTAGGGTGATATCCATTATGATATCTAATATCCAATATGATATCCAATATCCTTATCAAAGAGGAGACACACAAATAGAGAAAGAATGGCCATGTGTTTTATTTTTCAGCTACAAGTTTATGAATGCCTGGGGTATGAGAAGTTGGGAGATATAGGAAAAGACCTTTTCCTAGAGCCTTCAGAGACAACACAGTCCTGGTGACACATTAAATTTGGACATTCATCTTCTGAGACTGCTAGACAACATAAGTATGCTTTATAAGTCTTCCATTGTGGAATTTTGTGGTAGGAGGCCCAGGAATCTAAAATAGTGTCTGCTGCCATGGATCAGCCTCCACCTCTCCGCTACTGCTACCTCACGCCCTCACAGTGCGGCTCAACTCAAGTTCCTGCACACAGTCCTTGGTCTCAGAATCGGATTGCTGAAGAATCTGATCTAGACATCAACTGATTAAAAACGACAGATGAGCACAGGCACAGGTCTCTCTCTCTCTCTCTCACACACACACACACACCAGAAAAAACATGATGGTAAATGACATCAAACATGCAAAATATTGTCTAGACCAAATAAAACCACACCAAGAAGCACAACTGCTTAGGAATATTTAGTTCAACTGAGTATATCAAATTTGCAAAGTACACACATGCTTTTATCTGGTAGTCTCTCATTTATCCAAAGGAGATATTGGGAGGTTTGCACAAAAATGTTTATTACAGAATTTTAGTTTATGTCCATTTGAGTATATGCCAGTAAATAAAGTTTGAAAGGAGTACTGACCACTCTATCAGACAACCCAAAGATACAACAAAGAGTATACTTTCTCACTTACAAATAGCATCTAAAACCTAGAAGCTGACCTCACGGACCTTGGGGTAAAAAAAAAAAATCACTGTCATTGAATCAATTCAGACTAAGCGCGACTCGATAGGACAGGGTAAAAGTGTTCCTGTGGATTTCCAAGACAACAAATCTTTATGAGGGTAGAAAGCCCCGTCTTTCTCCCAGGGAGTGGCTGGTGATTCCAAACTGCAGGCCTTGCGGTTAGCAGCCATTCATCTGTGTAGCCATTAATCCACCGGAGCTCCTTCAGAGATCTCCAGGGTATCCTAAAATTTTCCAATGAGATACCTGACTTATTTGGGAGAGGGTGTACCTCTTAATATGAGTCCTGCTATGACCGTTAGGTCGATAGCAGGGACATTAAAATGTTCCGTAGTTTTTCCATGGACAAAGAAGCAGTCTTTTTTTTTTAAGAGAAATTAAATTTCGATTTGAAGTCAACATAAGGCAAAGGGAGATGCTATTAGTCATCAGAGCTGTCAAGCAGTACTAAACAAACAGAACAACATAGTATTTCATTGTCAAGTAACTAACCATTCACTGAGAAAGTATAATGAACAAAACTCTTTCTCTGGTGGTGCCTGTTTAACTTCTAACATTTTAATGGGTTGTCAATATTTTCACAGGTGTCCTATTTCCTCTTAAGAGCAAGATCTTCAATGTCTCATTAATTGACTGTCTACTTTAATAGATCCTCATTTTTTTCTTTCCTCTCTTGCTTTTTAACTAATTTCTTAAACATTTTTGGTAAAATAGTGCATGTTTAAAGTAAAATTTCCAACAATATTTTTAAAGAAAAAAGCCTTTTGTCCTTTAACTCCTATACTTCTCAAAATAGTCCCACCAGCACTG